>JAMKCH010008621.1:0-49456 GCA_023653785.1 Ophioderma brevispina
TTCCACTGTTTGTTCCATTGTATTTGTTCCATTGTGTATATTTTGTCGACTTTGTTTTTCGGCCGAATAAATTGAATTTGAATTTGAAAACAAAATAATTTGAATTTGTACCTTTTTGCACAGGTACTATCTTGCAATATGCTAGGAGACAGGGGTAGGACCAATACGTGCCCAAAAGCTATCTGGTTACAAATATAATCTAATTGAATGTTTTTGGAATTTATACTATTTTGCAGCGGGGATAATCCCCTAACCCCGACGAATTTTGAAGTAAGTTATGTTAACATTGTCGCGATATTGTTAAGATGTTTTAAACAAAAGGTTAAGAGATGATTTTGTAATATCACCGGGACAGAGACAGAGACCGACATAGTAAATACAGATCCACTTACCATTTAAAAATTCTCAATACCCAATTAAATTGAGCAGATCGTGTCCGGTCCCCATAGGAAATATGTACAACGTATGAGGGCGCCATACCACATGTCCATCTGGCAGCCTGGCGGTAGCGGCCAAGAAATCTCCAATTTAGTCGTCGCCACTGGTTTAACACAGGGCTGGATCAAAAAATCTGACAGGGTGAACGTAGCTTGACATGTCATAGCCCCGGGGGGTCATAGCCCGGGCGAACACGACCACAACCCAATATGGAGTGTCTAGTCAGAGCATGGAGGCCCGGGGCATGGAGGTAGAGCAACCTCGGACTAGGGTGAACGGTACTAAATCCTGTGTCGCATATTATTTGATTTTGAGCCTTTTTTCGCAGCCACGTGGCAATGCATGTAAATAATTATGTCGGATTATATTTGCATTTTGTTTTCTGCAGTCTCGGAGATTTCACCCCCCCCCCCCCATGCGAGGATATACTTGGATTGAAGAGTGAAGTCACTCTTTCATTTTTACTTTTGTTATCATTGTTGCACTGTATTTGTATTCTTCCCATGGGATTTTCACTCTTCGGAAACATTTTCCCAGAGTGAGAATTAGCTTCAATAAGCATGTCTTATGTCTTGTTGAATAGTTTGATTATTCTGCACGTTTTGTTGATTTCTGCACCTGCATGGTGGTTGTATTTTACCTGAGAATTGTCAGTTATATAGACTGGATAGCCAGTCCTTTTAGAGCAGGAGCAGAATATCATAGGGTCCTTATTTAAGGGAGTTCGTTCATGTCAGACTACATCTAACACTTAAGTGACCAAGGGGGTTTTCACTCCCGTTGGTGCCCAAGGGGGGGGGGGGGGGGAAAAAAAAAAAAAAAAAAAAAAAAAAAAAAAAAAAAAAAAAAAAAAAAAAAAAAAAAAAAAAAAAAAAAAAAAAAAATTTCCCGAGGGAATTTTTGCAGGAAATTTATACCACATGTGAAGGGTCATAAGACAACCCCAAATCAGCAACAAAAAATGAAATTTGTTATTTTGGCTGCAAATTAGGGGCAAAACATTGTTTTCAAAACACGCGAAAATTGGGAAAAAATACGGAAAATTCAAATGAGCCTTGCGCTTACACCAAACATTTTGAAAACTTATTTTATGTTGATATCTATAATTCTATAAGACCCAAATTACATATATTTAACACAAAACTAGCAGTTTTAGGGAATCCTGTATTTTTTACGGGTGTTGCAAAATGCACGTCATTTTCCCATAGAGTTTGTACAGTAACGGTTTGGCAACATCCATGATGAAATTGTTTGTTTTCAGCACATAAAGGGTTAATTTTTTTTAATGTTACTAATAATTGTTTACTTACATGTATGTGTGAACTTATATCAGCAAAAAAAAATTGCTTTGGTTCTTGGTTTCTTATTCTTATTTTTAAAAATATTCTGAAATGACTTCCGTTAGTGCCCAGGGGGGGGGGTTCCATGGGACCCCCACTAATTAACTCATTAACGGCTTGGCCAATTTTAATTATTTTGGTATGAAAAGAAGCGCATTTAAAAGTCAGACAATTACAAAAAAATTCGGCGCAAAAATCCCACGCATAAAGCGGCCAGCGCGAAAACAAATTTTGGGGGTCCCTAGGAACCCCCCCCCTTGGTCACTTAAGTGCTAATGTTTGACACCTTTATTAGTTAATATGGACCCTCTACATCAATGAAAGGTAGTTAGTGGTGTCAAATTGTGGTGTCACTTTTTCAATAGGGCCAATTTAAGTTTACACAGGGGTCAAACTTTAAAATTACTCCAATCATGTTGAAATGTATGCCATATTGTTCGTCTAGTCACAAGGATTCCAAAAATATATAGTTTGTACCATCTATGACCATCGGTTTTAGAGTTATTGTGTAAAAATGGCTAAAAGTGCAAAAAAGGTCAAACTCAATTAGTACATGGGTCAACATTGAAAGTTAATCTGATTATATTTTAAATGCTTGCAAAAAATTGCTTGAGGAATGAGGACTCCCAAAAAGTATAGTTTTGATTATGTTAAATGTTTACTTACCGAGATAAAGGTCAAGAAGGTCAATGCCAATTGGATTATGTTGCCCATGACCTATTTTGTCACATAGCATGGGAACTATGCATTGCATATGCTACAAATTATTCCTTATTTTGACACATTAAGCTAGATGAACAATTTGTTCATTTTTACCAAAATTGGAGCAACTTCTGATTTTGACCCCTGTACAAACGGAAATTGACCTTTTTGCACTTTTAGCCATTTTTACCCAATAACTCTAAAACCAATGGTCATAGATTGTACAAACTATACATTTTTGGAATCCTTATGACTAGACGGACAATATGGCATACACTTCAACATGATTGGAGTAATTTCAAGGATTGACCCCTGTATAAACTTAAATTGACCCCTATTGAAAAGTGACACCACAATTTGACACCACTAACTAGTTACCTTGCATTGATGTAGATGGTCCATACTAACTACCAAAGGTGTCAAAGCTGAGATGTAGTGGGACATGAACGATGATGTTTGACCCAAGTCCTTGCTCCCGCTCTATTTCATGTGTAGTGTACCATGTAGGGCACTGACATCAAAATACAGAGATACAGTTAGGGTAAAC
Source organism: Ophioderma brevispina (assembly GCA_023653785.1). Lineage (NCBI taxonomy): Eukaryota > Metazoa > Echinodermata > Ophiuroidea > Amphilepidida > Ophiodermatidae > Ophioderma > Ophioderma brevispina. Next base: position 3,028 of record JAMKCH010008621.1, read on the forward strand.
GGAGTGGCTGAGCTTTGAAAAGTCGAGTTATCCCGCTCTCGGTACAACAAAACACAACCACATTTATTTGAAGGATAAATATATGAGATTTAAAAAAAAATGATGGATGTGGTTGAAATATTTGGTGGCAGGGATGATTTCTAGGCCGAAAAATGCATTTTGGGCTGCAAATTAAGCGAAATTATTTTTTTTTAATTTTTTTAAAGTAAAAATATTACAATCTTTTTGATATAGGTTTTATACATTGTATACAGGTAATACTCGTTGTGGTGACATATGGTAAAAAAGATGTTTTTTAGGAAAAAATGTTGATTTGGGGGGCCTTAAAAAAAAAAAAAAAAAAAAAATTTCTAGACCATGATTTATATTGTATAAAACAGGAAATCTATAATATAAATGTCAGAGTTGATAGTATTGCACCATGATTAAAATTTGTTTTACTAAGAAATTAATCAATCTTGATTTTCATAAGTTTTTAGCTCAAAAACGTGATTTTTTACGCAAAAAACACCCCTGCCACCAAAGTTTTTGACCACAACCATCATTTTTTTAAATTATTTATTACTATCTTTCGAATATCAGTGGTTGCGTTTTAGGGGTTGTCGACAATTTTGCAGTCCAAACCGCTCCACTAGGTAGCTAGCTGCAAGGTTTACGATACACGTGCATGTGTCTATAGCAGATGTAATAAGATCGCTCTAATTCCTCAATATACAGATGTACAGTAGATTTAAGAATTGCACTGTTTCATCAATACATAGGACAGCAGCAGATGTAAGCAGTAGTGTAAATCTGTCTGGCATAAACATTACATCTGCTGTAGATTTGTGTGATGAAAGTATTGAATTTTTGTTATATCTACTATAATCTGCGTATTGGCGAAGTAATGCAATCCTGGAGATCTGAGAAGATCTCTGGAGATTTGTGTACTGATGAAGTACTGTAATCCTTACAGATTGTAGATTTGTGTACTGTAAATCTGTACATTTAAATCTGTTGTAGATATATGTATTTAAGTAAATTAATTATCCTTACAGCTGCTGTAGACCTGTGTATTAACGAGGTAGTGCAATTCCTACATCTATTGTGGATTCGTGAGCTGCGAAATACAAGTGGTACCGTCGATGACGTAGTAGGTAGTTAAGTAGTGTATCCTTACATCTACTGTAGATCTGTGTGTACTGATGAAGTAGTGTATCCTTACATCTACTGCAGATCTGTGTACTGATGAAGTAGTGTAATCCTTACATCTACTGCAGATCTGTGTACTGATGAAGTAGTGTTATCCTTACATCTACTGTAGATTTGAGTACTGGTGAAGTAGTGTATCCTTATATCTACTGTAGATCTGTGTACTGATGAAGTATGTGTTATCTCAGGGCCGTACGCAGGATTTTGGGGGGGGGGGGTGCGGGAGTCAGAAAAAGTGGACCTTTGTTTTCGAAAAAGTGGACTTTTTTTGTGTAAAAAAAGTGACTAACCTAAAATGGTCCTTTTTTTGGACTTTTTGAACATTGTAATCACCAAAATGTGGACTTTCGTGGCAAAATTTCTCTAATTTTGGACCTTTTTATCGAAGATTTCGCAAAAGTGGATCTTTTTCCCTTTTGTGGAATTTGAGGGGTGCGACCGCCCCGCCCCCCCCCCCCCCCCCTGCGTACGGGCCTGGTGTATCCTTACATCTACTGTAGATCTGTGTACTGATGAAATAGTGTAATCCTTTCATCTACTGTAGATCCGTGTACTGATGAAGTAGTGTTTCCCTTACATCTACTGCAGATATGTGTACTGATGAAGTAGTGTATCCTTACATCTACTGTAGGTCTGTGTATTGATGAAATAGTGTAATCCTTTCATCTACTATAGATCCGTGTACTGATGAAGTAGTGTTTCCCTTACATCTACTGTAGATCTGTGTACTGATGAAGTAGTGTATCCTTGCATCTACTGTAGATCTGTGTACTGATGAAGTAGTGTACTTACATCTACTGTAGATCTGCGTACTGATGAAGTAGTGAATCCTTACATCTACTGTAGATATGTGTACTGGTGAAGTAGTGTTATCCTTACATCTACTGTAGATCTGTGCACTGATGAAGTAGTGCAATCCTTACATCTACTGTAGATCTGTGCACTGATGAAGTAGTGTTTCCTTACATCTACTGTAGATCTGTGTACTGGTGAAGTAGTGTATCCTTGTATCTACTGTAGATCTGTGTACTGATGAAGTAGTGTATCCTTACATCTACTGTAGATCTGTGTACTGGTGAAGTAGTGTAATCCTTACATCTACTGCGGATCTGTGTACTGATGAAATAGTGTTTCCCTTACATCTACTGCAGATCTGTGTATTGATGATGTAGTGTAATCCTTACATCAACTATAGATCTGTGTACTGGTGAAGTAGTATTTCCCTTACATCTACTGCAGATCTGTGTACTGATGAAGTGGTGTTTTCCTTACATCTACTGTATATCTGTGTACTGGTGAAGTAGTGTATCCTTGTATCTACTGTAGATCTGTGTACTGATGAAGTAGTGTAATCCTTACATCTACTGTAGATCCGTTTACTGATGAAGTAGTGTTATCCTCACATCTACTGTAGATCTGTGTACTGATGAAGTGGTGCTTTCCTTACATCTACTGTAGATCTGTGTACTGATGAAGTAATGTAATCCTTACATCTACTATAGATCTGTGTACTGATGAAGTAGAGTTTCCCTTACATAAAAAAAAAAAAAAAAAAAAGTTATCCTTACATCTACTGTAGATCTGTGCACTGATGAAGTAGTGCTTCCCTTACATCTACTGTAGAACTGTGTACTGACGAAGTAGTGTTATCCTTACATCTACTGCAGATCTGTGTACGGATGAAGTAGTGTTATCCTTACATCTACTTTAGATCTGTGTACTGATGAAGTAGTGTTATCCTTACATCTACTGTAGACTATGTACTGATGAAGTAGTGTATTCTTACATCTACTGCAGATCTGTGTATTGATGAAGTAGTGTAATCCTTACATCTACTGTAGATCTGTGTACTGATGAAGTAGTGTATACTTACATCTACTGTAGATCTGCGTACTAATTAATTAGTGATATTCTTACATCTACTGTAGATCTGTGCACTGATGAAGTAGTGCAATCCTTACATCTACTGTAGATCTGTGCACTGATGAAGTAGTGTTTTCCTTACATCTACTGTAGATCTGTGTACTGGTGAAGTAGTGTATCCTTGTATCTACTGTAGATCTGTGTACTGATGAAGTAGTGTATCCTTACATCTACTGTAGATCTGTGTACTGGTGAAGTAGTGTAATCCTTACATCTACTGCGGATCTGTGTACTGATGAAATAGTGTTTCCCTTACATCTACTGCAGATCTGTGTATTGATGATGTAGTGTAATCCTTACATCAACTATAGATCTGTGTACTGGTGAAGTAGTATTTCCCTTACATCTACTGCAGATCTGTGTACTGATGAAGTGGTGTTTTCCTTACATCTACTGTATATCTGTGTACTGGTGAAGTAGTGTATCCTTGTATCTACTGTAGATCTGTGTACTGATGAAGTAGTGTAATCCTTACATCTACTGTAGATCCGTTTACTGATGAAGTAGTGTTATCCTCACATCTACTGTAGATCTGTGTACTGATGAAGTGGTGCTTTCCTTACATCTACTGTAGATCTGTGTACTGATGAAGTAATGTAATCCTTACATCTACTATAGATCTGTGTACTGATGAAGTAGAGTTTCCCTTACATAAAAAAAAAAAAAAAAAAAAGTTATCCTTACATCTACTGTAGATCTGTGCACTGATGAAGTAGTGCTTCCCTTACATCTACTGTAGAACTGTGTACTGACGAAGTAGTGTTATCCTTACATCTACTGCAGATCTGTGTACGGATGAAGTAGTGTTATCCTTACATCTACTTTAGATCTGTGTACTGATGAAGTAGTGTTATCCTTACATCTACTGTAGACTATGTACTGATGAAGTAGTGTATTCTTACATCTACTGCAGATCTGTGTATTGATGAAGTAGTGTAATCCTTACATCTACTGTAGATCTGTGTACTGATGAAGTAGTGTATACTTACATCTACTGTAGATCTGCGTACTAATTAATTAGTGATATTCTTATCACTATAGATCTGTATACTGCTGAAGTAATATTATCATTACATCTACAGTAGATATGTGGGTTGATGAAGTAGTACAAACAATTATCATTTGTGTCCGTGTATTGTGCAATCCTTACATCTACCATAGATTCGTGTATTGCAGATCTGCAATTGCTTCTGAAGTAACTCAATCCTATATCGACTAACACGTCTACTGTAGATCTCTGTATTGACGAAGTAGTGTATTCATTACATACATAGATCCGATGTGCATTGATGAATTCTTGCACACACTTTAATAGCTATTATGTTAATGTGGTATCGCATTCCATATGCTCACTTCAATGTTATAGATCTATGCTAGTAATGTGAACTTATATACACATTGCTTGCATCTCTTGTGTTGTATGATTGATTATGTAGCACAATCTCAACAATCTATTGTAGATTGGTATGATGAAATGTATAATGTTTTTCCTTATCTTACTGTTTAGTAGGGTTATAAACGAGAATCCCATTCTAGAAGTTTGGGGAAGAAGGTTTGAAGCTGTTTTTATATAGTTTTAAGGTTGCTGAATCAGAATTTTTGGGTCCAACCTCTGGGAAATGTGGGGAACTTTGTCAAATAAGGGGGTAAAATTAGTACAGGGGTAAATTTGAAATCAGATCAAATTGTGTTTAAATGTACACCAATATAAAGGTATAGTTTGTATAGGTTCCGACCTTTAGTTAAAAGGCGTACAGCCCTGATAAGGTTCAAGGTCATGCGTGGCAAAAAATCCCATGCTTCATATTTTGTTGAAACCAGTGTCAAATTATTGCCCTGGTCATACTAAAGCAGAAAATTCATTTCAACTCTTTGGGTGACAGCTCTGTATACAATTGAGGTCCTTTGTGTGTGACCCCTATAGCCCCTGTAGATCCTTGTTTACATACACATTTTGCCCATGAATTTTACGAAACCAAATACCAACCATGTAATATAAGCGAAGACGAACAATTTGACACCATTTTCAACGAAATCGGAGCACTGGGTATAACGTTTACCCCCAGGATGACCTTGAACCCTAATAGGGCTGTACCTGTTTAACAGTCTTTTAACTAAAGGTCGGAACCTAGACAAACTATACATACCTTTTTTAATCCTTATGATGAGACAAATACATTGGTGTACATTTAAACACAATTTGACTTGATTTCAAATTTACCCCTGTACTAAATTTACCCCCTTATTTTACAAAGTTCCCCACATTTCCCAGCGGTTGAACCAAAAAAATCTGATTCAGCACCCTTCAAACTATAGAAAAACATCTTCAAACCTTCTCCCCAAACTTCTAGAATGGGATTCTGATTTATAACCTATACGTATCCTCGCGTATCCTCGCATCCCATGGAGATCAGTGTAATTCTGAAATAATGTTATGATTTTTGGATGCCAACATGTAATGTAAATATAAGCACACAAATACTGTCAAGGGCCAACTCTTACCATTATCTTGCTTCATATCCAGGATGGCAGCCAAAATGTCTCCAAAGTTCCACCAAATTGGCACAGATGTGAATAAAATCATAGATATAATAATTGTGCAGAAGAAACCATGCAACGTTCTTTTAAAGGCATCGTAAACGCTGTAAACGCTTGTAAAGCATACATTTAATATCATCTTGCTTTAGGTCCAAGCGGGGCAGCTAATAATGGCCGCCTTCAATTCCTTTTAAATCTAAAATTAACCAATGTATAATTTTAGTTATATTATCCAGAATTTATGATAAAAGTACAAACGAAGTATGAAATAAATAGGCTTTCAAAATCAGAACCTAATATCTGGTATTTTTACATACTTAAAATGAACAATTACGGTAATAAGCCTTCCGTTTAAAAGTTTTAAACCTATAAAATATTATATATTTGCTATCAATTGGCCAACATTTCGAATTCTAAGCCTGATAACAAATAATATACTAGTGATCAAAATATGGCTTATACTTTAATTTATACTTTATAATAATCTCTAGATGATAGATAACTAAATATAATACAGACATATGGTAAGTCGGTTTTTAAATATCTTAAACGGCAGCCATATTGGTCACCATCTGGGATTTCCCCATTTTTAACAAAACAGAATGCCAGACACGAGTTTCTAATTATTAACACTTAAGTGACCAAGGGGGGGGGGGGGTTCCGAGGGGCCCCCAAAATTTGTTTTCGCGTTGGCCACTTTACGCGTGGGATTTTTGCGCCGATTTTTTTGTAATTGTCTGACTTTTAAATGCGCTTCTTTTCATACCAAAATAATTAAAATCGGCCAAGCCGTTAATGAATTAATTAGTGGGGGTCCCATGGACCCCCCTTAGGCACTAACGGAAGTCATTTTAAACTCTATGGGAAAATGGCGTGTATTTTGCAACACCCGTAAAAAATACAGGATTCCCTAAAACTGCTGGTTTTGTGTTAAATATAAGTAATTTGGGTCTTCTAGAATAGATATCAACATAAAATAAGTTTTCAAAATTTTTTATGTAAGCGCAAGGCCCATTTGAATTTTCCGTCTTTTTGCCCAATTTTCGCGTGTTTTGAAAACAATGTTTTGCCCCTAATTTGCAACATATAGATAGTTTCCTGAAATCAGAATAATTCTTTGCAGGCTATTCTTGAAGGTATCATCCAATATTTCATATTATTGCTTAATTGTCATTGCGATTTGCCATTTGCATCAATGTTGATATCCAATTGGGTCAATTTTGATCTATATAGAGAGTTGGTAGATACCAGGATCTATAATTGTATGTTTTGATACTACGTGAGCGTAAATCTATATAGTCTTCTGTCGTCTTTGAAGCCAAAGTTTGGGATCAAAATTGATTCAAAACTGTGTGGTCCTAAAAGTGGACATGGACAGACAGAATTTGTGGTGATAGTTTTACATATCACGGACTGGTTAACTGCAGAATATTTGATCTCCCGCAAGTGGTACCTATAGAACCAGTCAGAAATCGTCGTGAAATGCTGGACAACGTTATCGGCATGAGTGCCTGAAAAGGAAATATATTGACATGAAGAAGATTCCCGTGGCTTTATATTGTGGGACTTTGACACTCACTATGAGCTAGTAAAAGCTCATTTCCCTTGGCACAGTTCATAGCTCTATCATTCACCAATGTATTTATAATACACCCACCGGTTTTTGGGTATGATATATGATACCCCCAGTCACACAAGGTCAGTCATGTCATGGTATAATGTACCACCCACTGAACTGTGGTCCTTTGTGGATTGTCATTCATCAGTGCCTGCAAGCTGTCCATTTTGGAGTCGTCGCGTGGAATGAACTTATGGTGTTAAGCTTGTGTTGTTATTTAGCGATCTCAAATAAAGCTGATTAACCCTGATATATCTACAAAATGGCTTAAGACAGCACTTTGGTGGACTTCTTTGTAGATCAAATTGATATACTGAGATAAAAAAAACAAAAAGCAACTCCTCTACTTAAAAAAAAAAATAATGTAGGATATTACCAAAACTATCTTAACACCAATCATTATGTTACTTAACAACCCACAGGTGTGGTCCTCTATTGAAGCCCGACCAGTGTTAAATTACACCAATATAATCAAATCAATACATTTAGTGTAGACAGAGCAAATTAACACCCAATAGTGTCACATAGAAATTTGACACCAGCATGAAACATCACCATACGGTGTATTGACTGTATTTAACACAAAAACTACTGTTCATTTAACATCAGGTGCTGTGGTCCCCTATTGAAGCCGGACACGGTGTAGAAGTAATTATAGTCCGTCGTACTCATATTCCGGCTACAATGGTAAAGTATAGGGCAATCGATTCAGTTGACTCTTCACGCAACATTATTTCACGCTTTATTCCGTTATCGTCTATGGAGCCCCGGACTGTGGCTCCCGCTGGACTACCAAACTTCTGCTCTTCCACCCGGTTTAAATTTAACACACCCTGTTGTTAATTTTAACACCAGTTTTTTGCAGTGTAACGTCGTTGAATTACAATCAACTACTTTAATGTGAACTTTCATCCCATTATAGTTGACATAATCTAAGAACATCTCCTGTGTATTGATTGTGGATATCATTGTAATTGTTTTGACCATTCCAAATTCTTGAACCAATCATTTTGATAAAATTTAATAAATCTGTGTTGTTTTATAAATTTCAGATCATCTGTGCACAAGGCTCATTTGTTTGTGCTGAAAGGATATTGCTGACCTTGACATCTACGAGACACACCGTAACATATTATTTTCTAGGGGGGGGAGAGGGGGGGAGCAAAGTGATTTTTTGGGGGAATGAAATCTGGGGTGGCAAAGTATCAATATTTTTGGAGATTTTTAAAAACCAATTTTGGCCTAAAATTTGGTGATTTTTGGCCCCAAATCATTCATTTTCTTTTGGCCGGGGGAAGGTCAAACTAGGGGGCAAGATTTTTTTTTTTGGGGGTCTAGGGGGAAAATCCCCCCATGCCCCCACCCCCCCGTGCGCCGCCACTGTGTACTGTATAAATGGTGCAATCATTCAATCTGCTAATGACATAAGAAGTGCAATCTACTCTAGTTTTATTTACTGATGAAGTAGTGTAATCCTTTAAATCTACTGAAGGATATATTTACTGGATGAAGGTAGTGTAATCCTTACATCTTCTGTAGATCTGTGTATTAATGAGTGTTACTCCATACATCTACTGTGACCTGTGTACTTGATGAAGTAGTGTAATTCCTTACATCTACTGTAGATCTGTGTAATGACGAAGTAATGCATCATTAATTACATTACTGTAGATCTGTTGTACTGATGACGTAGGTAATCCTGACATCTACTGGAGATCTGTGTATGATGAAGTAGTTGTAATCCTAACCATTCCTGTAGATCTGTGGTGTACTGATGAAGTAGGGCCACCTTACATCTACTGTTACAGTAGATATTTAAGCCACTGATCTTTAATGCAATTACCGTAGATCTGTTTCTGTTTACTGAATGAACTTATTTAATCCTTATATCGACTTTTTAAGTAGTACTGATCTTAAATGCATCTATGTAGATCGGTTTACTGAATGGAGTATTTAATCCTTATATTGTCTTTTTAAGTACTGATCTTTTCTTTAAGTCCAATCTACTGTAGATCTGTGTACTGGAATGAAGTTATTTAATCCTTATATCGACATTTAAGTACTGTGATCTTAAGTGCCCCAATTACCCGTAGGATCTGTTTACTGAATGAACTTATTTAATCCTTATATCGACTTTTCAAGTACTGATCTTAAGTGCAATCTACCGTAGATCTGTTACGGAATGAATTATTTAATCATTATATCGACTTTTTAAGTAATGATCTTAAGTGACAATCTACATCTAAACAACGTGGTCATGTTCCGTGGTAAGGTGTCAACTATGCACCTGACCCTTTTTGTGGTCAAAATTTGCCATATCGGGGGTAGGTGCATAGTTGACACCTTACCACGGAAAATGACCCACGGGTTTTAGGAGGCTTGACGTTTAGATTGTTTATGAATGAACTTATTATCCTTAATCGACTTTTTAAGTACTGATCTTAAGTACCAATCTACCGGAGATTGTTTTTTAGCCTGAATGAAGATATCCTTATATCGACGTATAATTGTATGTATTGAAAAAGTATAATAATCCTCTTTACAGTACTAAGGTAGGAGATTGGTTTACTGTGAAGCTTTGTAATCTGTACATTCCTGGCGATCTAATGATGCAGCACTTTCCTTGTGTTTCTGTAAGATATGTGTATTGTGAAGTTTTCCATCCAAACCGACCAATAATGTTTATCATTTTAGAAGAAATTGAAGTTGGGGGGGGGGCTATAGTGCCACAGATCTCAAGTGAGTGTGAAATCTGGATAAAATTTGTTAATTTGGTGGTTACACAAGTACTTTACACTCTAAATAAAAAATAAATTGATGTGCAACACTTGCCACAACCCCTTTAAGGCCCCCAGCCTGGATTCAAGGTTACACAGGGGTGACAAAATTAAAAAATGTTTCCGATTGTGTTTGAAAAAAGCACAACATATGTTGTCTTCGTTACAAGGATTCCAAAAAGGTATAGTTTATACTATCTATGGCTTATAGTTTTGGAATTATGGAGTATTAGTTATTAACATTACGGCGGTCCGGTAAGTACCGTATATCCGTTCTAAAATGAAAAAAAGGGCGTCGGTCCGTCGTCAATTGAAACCAAGCTTTTTGAAAATTCTCAAGAACGGGAATCAATACCGAAAGGCATTGTGGGGAAAAGGGATGGGGCCCGTAGCGAGGGCGTGTTCACTTTTCCGGTTTGCGAGCACCCAGCTTGTGACCAAAGTACCCGACAACAACGTTAATTTTCTCGCTAGTTTCTCTAGGTTCAGACCCAATTGCGATACATATTCAAAACAAAACATAAACGACCGCTCTATGCCAAATCTCCATAGAACCCCTCGTTTTTCCGGAGTATTTGAGAGTTAGGTTTCATTTGCCATGCATTCGCTATGACGACTGATAACGTTAATCTCTCGCGCAGTACTAATTTAGATAAGATCTTTCGCAGTCTGTGACACAGACTACACCCTTTCCGGACCGCCGTAGGTGTAAAAACTGCAAAAGGTCATTGTGGACAGGAGTCCCAAAGTTAAAGTTTCCAATATTTAGAAACGTGGTCCAAATTTGTTGGTTAGCGTCATAATGAAATTTGTCATAGTTTTTGACTGCTCTTCCGCTGTTTGGTTTTTAACCAAAATGGCGAAAAATTCAATAGCATTGGCCGTTATAGTGATTCTATTGACCGGTGACCTATTTTGTTTGGATAACGTGAAAATGCCATAACAGATAAGGCAAACTATTCTTCAATCATTTAAGCTAGGAAACAATTTGCACCACATATTACCTGAATCAAAACAACTTTCAACTTTTGACCTCTCTGCTTTTGCCCCACGTACAACACCAAATGGACTTTTTCAACACACCATTTTTACCGTTTTTATCCCTAACTCCGAAACTATACAAGCCATATATAGTGCAAACCTACCTTTTTAGATCCATGTAATCTGAAGAAATATGTCATGTACTTTCAACATGCTGGAGCATTTTAAAAAATTTGCCCTTTATACCTTGAAACCCAAGCTGGGGTACATAGGGGGTTGGCAAGCGATTCCATCATTTATGGATTATCATTGCCTAAAGTACAATTCACCATTTTATCCGGAAATCACACACTGTTTCACTCAGTTCCCCTGCTAGTTGAATAATATATGCAGGTGGCGTAACCAGCTTTTTTTTCAAAGGGAGGGGGTGGAAAAGGGGGGGCACATACATTTCCGGGGGGGGCAAGCATGTATTTAAAATTGTTAGTATAGTATTTGCCTATGTAAATCACTAATTTTGTCCAGGGCAAGGGGGGGGCAAGATTCCCCACAGGGGGCATCTTCCCCCCCCCCCCGGTACTCCATCTGAATATAATTATGGTTCAGGTCTGTATGCTAACGCTTTTTTGGGGTCGAGGGTTAATGTCGTTGCAAAGTGCCATACCGCTGCCGCTTTGCCGCTCTGATGATGAATTACGTTCACTACGCGCATCATAATCAGAACGCTAGCGGTGACCCCGCGCAAAGCGTCAAGCCAATAAATCCATCTCCTGCCGCTCGGCTGCACAATGCCCAATGCAGCAAATTGCATTGAGGTGACTTGAATTCAACTCTGGAGCGGTGCCGCTCATGACGTAGTTCCAAGAGATAACGCCGCTTGACTATATAATAATAATAATAATAATAATAGCAGAGATTTATATAGCGCCTTATGCTATTGACCTCTAAGCGCTTTCACAAATGGTCGCTGATCACTGTGGCCCAACCATACCATAAACCATTTAGCATCATTTCAGGGGATGCAGCAGATCGGGATCAGCGCTTTCCCTTATCAGCAAACATACATCGAGATAACCATCGCAGCCGGGACCAGCTTCCCAAATATCGCATGGGTAAATCGGGACAACCAAGCGGTTAATTTCTTGTCCAGGGAAATTACAAGATAGCTGAATCTCACGGGGCTCGAACGCACGCATATACGCATGGATGAGCATACACTGGAGTCGAGCGCTTACCTGATTGAGCTATCTTGTCCGCTTAATCAATCCTGCAAGCGGCGTACACCAAGCGGCGCAAGCAGAGCGACAAGCGGCATGACACTATGTAATCACCTTTAGAAGAAGAGAAAACATAGTTCTCTTGGGAGTATTTTTTCAAATGTGTACATCTTTTATTTGTCTTTGTCTCATATTCATTATCGCCGAAAGCCCTACTATTCCATACATGTAGATATGCGAATACATCTATGTGTAGATCGAAGAGTGTTTCTTACATCTAATCTACCGTAGCTCTGTGTTGTACTGATGAATTAGTGTTATCATTACACTTAATTTAGATATGTGTACTGATGTGAAGTAGTGTATTCTACATATAAGGTAGGTCAGTGTACTGATGAACTAGTGTGATCCTTACATCTACAGTAGATCGGTGTACTGATGAAGTATTGTTATCCTACAATCTATGCAGACTGGGTAATGATGAAGTAGTGTTATCCTTACTCTAGGTAGATCTGTTTGTACTGATGTGAAGTTAGGGTTATCTTTACATCACTGTGATCTGTGTACTGATGAGTAATAGTTGTTTCCCTTACATCTACTGCGGATCTGTGTACTGATGAAGTAGTGCAATCCTTACATCTACTGTAGATCTGTGTACTGATGAAGTTGTGCAATCCTTACATCTACTGTAGATCTGTGTACTGATGAAGTAGTGTTTCCCTTACATCTACTGTAGATCTGTGTATTGATGAAGTAGTGTTAGCCTTACTGCTATAGATGTGTAGATCCGTGTATTGATGAAGTAGTGCAATCCTTACATCTAATGAGGATCTATGTACTGATGATTAGTGCAATCTACTGTAGATCTATTATCTGTCTGAAGTAGTGTTATACCTACAGTTATTGTAGATCCATGTACTAATGAAGAAGTACAATCCATATATCTACTGTTTGTTGATGAAGCAGTGCATTGTTTACATCTGCTGAAGATCTATGTACTGATGAGTTTAACGGAATAAAGCACATGAATATGATATACGAGTAGGTGCCATGATATAATGATATTGTGTCAAATTTTGATCTCTAAGTGTATATGCGCTTGCAGGGCTAAAGGTCCTTTCGGACTTCACTGCACTGCAATGCAGTGCAGTGAAAATGGATGAAAACCATCTCTGACTCAATGCGGCAGCAACACAGTTCGAAATGCATTGCGCTGCTGCTGCCGTATTGAGTCAGAGATGGTTTTCATGCAATTTCGCTGCGCTGCTGTGCAGTGAAGTATGATTGGACCTTTAAAGGTTTAACTGTGATATTGGTATACTGACGGAATTTGGAAGTAATGAATGCCCTACATTTTCTCTTGTAATTAGCCGCTTTTCCATTCCCACAATGCTTTGTTTTGCAAGCGATGTCACTGACTCCGAGGTAACGTAATGGGTAGACGTTTCATATAGAAGTCCCATGGATGCAAATGAGGTATTACAATTGATTTCGTCATGCGCTGTATGACTTTGTGCAGTAGCCCTTGAAGGAATGAATGGCATAACCTCATGGCATGCATGGGACTCTATATGAAACAACGTTCTACCTGTAAGAGGGAGAGAAACCGAGGATCTTAGAAATCGTTCAACCCGGTATACGCACATGCGTACTGGGTCGAAAGGTTGTCTTTTGGCGCACAATGCAATGTATGTGGAGAGTGGAAAATTTCGTTACAGTCTATTTGAATTTGCTCAACCATCAATATATTATTCATTTAACACACGGATTTAAAAAGACACGTCGAGAATTAAGATGTTTATTTCTTTATTAATACTCCGTAACATGTTAACTTGTTACATTATAATCGACACTGTTCATGACATCCATTACAGAAGAGAAGATATCAGTAGCTTCCCACATGCATTGTTCCATTGGAAATTTTTGACACGGTTGTTAATGTGAAATGTTAGAGATGAAAACACTCTTAAAAGGCAATTTTGTGATCCGTACTGTTTCAATTAGCCACTGGTTTCATCACTAACGATCACATAAATACCTGTTAAAAAATCTCCATTGGAGCAATGCATTGTGGGAAGCTATTTAAATCCTTCTCTTCATTTACAGTTTGTTACACTACATAAGATAATCTATTTTTAACCATTGCAATTATATAGTGTGGCCACCATAACACACAAAATTTAAACACGTCATGCTATACAAAATCCAAAATATTATGACGCTAATATACTTTACCATTGAAAATTTGCATTATAAGAATACAAGTTTAAAAACACGGGTTAAATAAGAAATTATATTTCAAATGAAACAAGTGCAATTCAATATGTTGTTGCTTTTTTTAGAAAGAATTTCCTGAAAAAATGTAAAACCTTCTCATCACTCTGCCATAAAATTCTGACTCAATTTTATATTAAAAATAAGATTCAATGCAATATTGCCGATTTCTATCGGAAGAGTCTTACTCGAGAAATTTCAACGAATATACTAGACATTTTTCATGGACCTTTATGTCTTAGTTTCTCAGAAACTATCGATCATTTGCCCCACATGTGATTGGTGGCATTTTATAAAAGCATTTGCTAAAAGAGAAAAATGCCAACCACAAAATTGAAACAGACACCAAATGGCCTCATGTAACCTTAGAAACATTGACCAACAGATATGCCGCTTGTTGCATTTTGACATAAAATCAATGCGATTTGGAAGAGGAGGAAGGGGAAACTATCACTTACCAACTAAACATATGTAATTACAAAAAAAAACCCCAACAATCACAAACTCGTAAAGTGATAAGACTAATTACTTCTTACATAAACCCATTGGTTCCCAAAAGCAAAGCCTGTCCAATGTTGGTGACAATATTTATTTATAATACTTAAAAGCAATAATCAAAAGATTTTAAAGATTGCCCCACTGCAATTACCATACAATTTTCCGTGTTTCATAGGACATTAACAATATATCTTAATATTATAAGTTCACTTGGAATCCGACATGCCATAGAGCAGGTCGCAGAAATCTTAGGGGGCCCCCTATTTTTTAAAAGCAATTGGCACATTTTGGAAGAAAGAAGAGCGCCGCCCAATTTTCAAAAATTGATATTTTGCATAGTTACGTTGGTAATTGTTAGGAAAAACTCTACCTGCGAACGGTAATGCCTATAAAAAAATGCGTATTTATCACAAATAAAGCGATTTTGTAATTAGAATTGGGATCCACAGATTGGACTTAAGGCAGAGCTGGCATGTCGTTTTGTCCGTCCATGATGAAAATAGTGCCACCTCGAGCAAATAACCTTACGTGACTTCCCGAACTATTAAAAAAAAACTAATGGATGAGCGTAGAGTCCCAGGGGCGTAGCTACCATAGGGACAGAGTGGACAAAGTACACGGGCCCCGAGAGGTTAGGGGCCCCCAAGACATTGGAAAAAAAAGACGAGAGAGGAGGAGTAGAGAGGGAGGAGAAAGATAGAAAAAGAAGAGAAAAGCCGAGAGAAAAAAAAAGAATATTTGAGATGAAAAGGGAGGACGGAGAGGAGAGGGAGGACCAAGTAAAATTGCTTTTCAAAAAAGGCCGAATGCTTTAACGCTGCATTTATTAATCTGGGGGCCTTCCAACGATATACAAGGGGAGGCGGCCCATTCGTAACGTTGGCAAGTTGCATTTAAACAAATTACTATGGGCCATTTCCCAGGGCCCCAGATACCAAATTTATGACATTGGATTCAGTTACCCTTCGTCATGGGTCCCGCGTGGTTTGTTATCATACTTAAAAATTTTTAATCCCTTTTGGGCTATTTGACCCAATGGCAAATTCTGATCTGCACTTAGTTCTTCTAGAATAATGAGGAATTGGGGACCCGAAAGTTCTAGAGAAAAAACGAGAGTTTTGCGAAAAAGGCCCGGAGGGGCCCTTGAAGACTAAATCATGCTTTCGTTTAGCGTGGATTAAGTGACACGTGTTATGAGCCCAAGATGACTTATGATTTCTCTTAAATTTTGGACCCACTTCTTTCCGTATTTGACACAATGGTACATTGAGCCCTGAAGGATATTCATTAAAGGGGAGTGATCCGATTTAAAAGTTGTAATCTTGATAGAATGACCTTCACTCCAAACCTCCATCTGTAAAGTTTCGCGCCGATATTTTGATCCGTTTTGATGTGAGAGCTAAAAACGTGATTTTGTTAATTCCCAAAGACCTCTGTTCAAAATTAATATTGGTCGACCAAAATGGGGCACATTTTCGCTCATAACATCCAAACCAAACATTCTTTAGCCCCCCAAGATTTCAAAGGGTAAATGATAAAAATATTAGCTTTCTTCAAATACCAAAATTGGGATTATCTGGAAACGGGGCCATTACCGATCGGACCATGTCCCTTTGAATTCTAACACTAGTTTCTGCAGAAATTGGGAATTGGGCCCCTGAGATTAAAGGGCCCTAAGAGATTGGAGGAAAAGTGAGCGAGCGCGAGAGTCATCTCTAATACATATTTCATAGAATTTGAAAATTCTCAAGATGTTGGATGGTGGAGCTCTCAGGTATTATGTAAGCTCTTGTGCATTAATTTTCATTCAGATGTATTATTGAGCAACATTTTTTCTTTAAATTACCCACGCGTGAATGATATCTGTTGGTCCAAGGTTCTGCTCGAACAATTTTAATTTTGATTCTAATATTTGCATTAGGATTGATAACAAGTTGCATTTGTCGCCACCACTGTGAAGAAGCACGATGAATCGTGCTAACCTTGGGGCCCCGGTTGGTGTTTTGTCCACGGGCCCCGAACATGCTAGCTACGCCACTGGCGTAGACACGTACATGGCGCTATTTCCCGGCTATTTCACATTGGAAGGCCGTTTCCAGCAGCCGTTGAATTATTATCGGGGATCCCCGATAATAATTATTCTAGTACAAAATTCCTTCGTTTGTGACACATAGACATTTTCGAGCTTAACCATTCACAGGTATAGTTTACTAGCCAGTTACCAATGTAACCGTGTAAAAATCTCCAAATTTTTGAAAAATATTGGGGCGCCCTTCAAAAAAATGTGCTAATATTGCTTTAAGGAGTTCGTTTACCCCCCACTACAGAAAAGGTTTAACACCTTTGGTAGTTATATGGACCCTCTATGCTAGGTAGGTAGTACTCTCAAATTGTGATATCACTTTTTCAATAGGGCCAATTTAAGTTTACACAGGGGTCAAACTTTTAAAATGCCCCAGTCATGTTGAAATATATGCCATATTGTCCATCTAATCATAAGGATTCCAAAAATGTATAGTTTGTACCACCTATATGACCATTGGTTTTGGAGTTATAGGGTAAAAATGACTAAAATGGTAAAAAAGGTCAATCTCAATTTGTACGGGGTCAACATTAAAAGTTAATCTGATTATATTTTAAACACTTGCAAATTATTGCCTGAGGTAAGAGGACTCCCAAAAAGTATAGTTTTCATTACGTTAAATGTTTACTTACGGAGATAATGGTCAAAGAAGGTCAACGCCAATTGGAATATGTTTCCCAATGACCTATTTTGTCGCGTAACATGATAACTATATACATTGCAGATGGTACAAACTATTCCTTACTTTGACACATTAAGCTAGGTGAACAACTTCTTTCACTTTTTACCAAAATTGGAGAAACTTCTGATTTTGATCCATTTCTACCCTACAGTGTGAGTCAATAAAAACCCTACATTCAGGAAAGATTTTTTCTTCAAAGGTTAAACGTTATTTTTGCTTGACTGTTTGCTTTGGTTGTTTACAGGCATAAACAGGCTATCAGAAGATTTTTATTTGGTGTCTTTCGAACTTTTGGTTCAGGAACTATGTCAATTTTGCGGAGAGACCTAAAAACCTGTTTGGCCGATTTTAGCCATACAATGCGGAGAGACTGAGAGACTGACACCGACGCGTCGGTGACGTATACCATAACATATTATAGCAAAGGCAATTCACACATGCAATTTCAGATGGTATCAATTTCTTCTCGACAAAAACATATCAGTTTGAATAAAACGGTCTATTGTGTAACATAATTATAAGTAAAATATCTTCAACAAATTAAATTACCATTGTTCAATCATAAAGAGTCAGTTATTGAAAATCACACCATATCAATGTCTCAGTTCATGAACACAATGAAACTGCTCAGAGATTTTTGTTTTACATCTCTAAGGTAACTATTTTGCACAAGTGCAGTATACTCAGCGTCCATAAATTACGAGAAGAACTAAAGCTGAAGATTTCTGTAAATAAATTGGAATTAAAACTTAAAAATTCAATATCGCACTGTTTTTTTTTTCAAGCGGAATACAAAACTTTCTATGGTTTCACTTTGGCTCCCAAGTTTCGTTGTAGGTTAAAACCATGAAATCTTGCTGAACCAAAGTAAACTGTGGTCTTACACCAGCTATCTTGACTTTCTTATTTGGAAATTGAACATTTTTCACTCAGCATTTTCTTTTGTAATCTCCGGGATATTATTTTTATAATCCTTCAATTATTCTTCCACCTTCTATTGTTTAACAATAATTTGGTGTTAAATTGTTTACTCAAATCAGACTCAAGTCTTACTGAAGACCATGTTACTCTATGTAAACGATGCATCTTTGTTTGGCCCCAAATCGGCCAAACAGGATTTTTAAGTCTCTCAGCAAAATAGGCATAACTTCTTCCTCCAAAGTCCAATTGACACCAAATAAACATTTTCTGAAAGCCTGTTTATCCCTCTTTATAACCAAAGCAAACATTTAGCAAAAGTAATTCTTAACTATTTTAATTATTTTTTATTCTGAATTTGGGTTTTTATTGACTCACACTGTATATTCCCAAACCAATGGTCATAGATGGTACAAGCTATACATTTTTGGAATAGACGGACAATATGACATACATTTCAACATGATTGGAGCATTTTAAAAGTTTGACCCCTGTGTAACCTTAAATTGGACCCTATTGAAAAAGTGATACCACAATTTGAGAATACTAACTACCTAGCGTTGATATAGAGGGTCCATACTAACTACCAAAGGTGTCTAACCCAGGCCTGGTCTAACCTTTTCTGTAGTGAGGGGTAAACGATGATGTTTGACCTGGGTTCGTGCTCCTCCTCTATTATTAAAGAAAGTGGTAATTGTGTGTTACGGCGGTCCGGTAAGTACATATTCCTGTTTCTAAAATTGAAAAAAAAAAGTTGGCGTATAAATTGAAACCAGTGTTTGAAAATTCTCAAGACTGGAAAAATATCGAAAGGCATTGTGGGAAAAATGAATACGCCCGTAGCGTTTGCGTGTTCACTTTTCCGACAAAACATAGTAACGGACCCTCTGATGCAAAAACATCCACAGAACCCCTTCGTTTTCCGGAGATATTTGAGATTTAGTTTCATTTACACACATTATCTATGACCGTGGGAAATACCGTCCGCCCAAAATTGTGTGTATACAATAAACCTGGGTTACGGTCAATTTTCTTTCTGGTAACCGTAATATAACAACCCATATCAATGCTCCCCTTCAAATCTGATACATCATAAGCGGGATAGAGGTCCGCCCCAATATTTTGCAGTGTGAGAAAAATATAAGAATTCAATTATAACCAAAATGTCCTGCAGGTTTGATGGGTGAGTGGTGCGGGTTGAAGGATCGTAACCCTATAAAGTGAAATGTTAATGTAAGTTCAGCGGCAGTGGGGAGTATACAGGCATTTCCGTAATTGTACAGCACTCTGACGAAGAATAAGAAGTCTAAACGAAAACGACTGGTAAATGGAGACTAATCTCCCTCTGAGTCACCTATGCCACACGATGGATTTGAATTTTGTTATAATCAGTCCACAAGCAGCCGACAACACCCTCTGAGCTTTGTTTAATTGTCATTGTTCAAGAGAAGAAGTCTCTACCAAACCACTTTAGTAGGCGTCTGGTGGAAATTTGATATCGGGTTTAATTTATAAGGTTTTAAAACAAAAATTATGTGACCGGTTAGAAGTATTTTTTCTGTGACGGTTTCGGGGTATAAAAGGAACCATTTTAGACAAAACCAATTCCTACAGCGTCATCATCGAGTGTGGTTTTTGGGAAACTGGCGACAGTAAATGTCCCTGTGTTTTGAAATGGGCAGCAGTGCGGTGGACCTGGACGTGGTGTAATCCATGCACAGCGGGACTTGGGAAGACTTTTGCTGGCTGCTGTGTAAATCAGTGACAAGTTGGTTCGTATGAGGGCGTATGGGCGGCCATTGGGTCAAAAGGTGGCAGCGCAGTATTAAAAGAACCGATGCCCAAGGGTGCGGGGGCCCAGCAATGGTGGTTTTTTTATGATTTTAGTTTTTTTTTGTTTTTAATGACATTTGATGCATCGTGTTGTGAGTGGCCATTCCAAATAAATAAGGTTTGATTTTATGGTAATGAACGGACTGTGCCCGCTGAATCCGAAGACAGATCCGAGACTGTGGTACAGTCTACATGCCAGCCTGATGCGGTAGGCCTCGCTTTGGTTGTATTGTAAAACTGAGACGAAAGAGAGGCATTGCGCCGATGTCCTTTGAAAAAGCAAGGGACGTGACCATCCCGAAACCCAGTAAACACCTGCATCAGGTCAGGATGTGAAATTACGTTGTTTAGAATTAAAGCAATAACATAACAGCACATTTTTTGAAGAGCGCCCCCAATTTTCAAAATTTGATATTTTTGCAGAGTTATGCTGGTAATTGTCTAGGAAACTATACCTGCGAACGAGAATGCTAAAAAATGCGTATTTATCATAAAATAAGCGATTTTGTAATTAGAATTGGGATCCCAGATTGTACTTAACGGCATGCCGCAGGGCCGGAAATGCTAAGTTTATGTCCGTCCATGATGAAATAGTGCCACCTCAAGAAAATGACCTATAACAATACGCGAATTTTGGGTTTTC
This sequence comes from Ophioderma brevispina, assembly GCA_023653785.1. Lineage (NCBI taxonomy): Eukaryota > Metazoa > Echinodermata > Ophiuroidea > Amphilepidida > Ophiodermatidae > Ophioderma > Ophioderma brevispina. The sequence goes on from JAMKCH010008621.1 coordinate 24,204, forward strand.
TACCGGAAATCATTTTGTTCCTAAATTCCTGTCCAACAATGCACCGACGAAGTACGAATAGATATGCGTCACTCCGTGCACGCTCGCGGTTTAGTGCGCCTCCTTTAAACTACGCGCGCATTTTGTGGCGCAGATATTACAACGCATTCTTAAACAGCTGTGGAAATGTAAGCAATTTCATTGGCTGATGCCCGGGTTCAATTCGCATGATTGAACCCGGGTAGTACGTACTGCGTATTGACGTTATTTTTAGGTTGAAGCGCTCGCGTCATACAGCGTTTTGCTACGTTCGCGCGCGCCTGCCAACGTTGCGTCTCGTTGCGTATGATCGTTGCGTTCAACGGGTTGTTCGATTTTTGTCACTGGGTAGTGGCAGTCCCTTCTTGTTGTATTTAAGCCGTAAAGCATCGCGAAATTGGGTTAAAGATGACCTTAAATGATAAAGCTGTTTAAGAATGAGAATAAAGGTATGATTTTGGGAACCGGTACTCTCTTTGCGACGAATTGAACCCGGCGACACCATTATTTTTGCGTGGAAGAACTCGGCCTCCGGCCTCGTTCTTCCACTTAAAATAATGGTATCGCCTTGGGTTCAATTCGTCGTAAAGAGAGTACCGGTTCCCAAAATCATACCTTTATTCTCTAAATCAAAGAGTGCGCGTTGCTGGTAAAATTTAGGAACACATTGACTTCCGGCCGGAAAACCCTAAATCCACGTATTGACTTGCCTGAACCAATAAAACAGCTAATCGATGAGCGTAGACACGTACATGGCGCTATTTCCCGGCTATTTCATATTGGAAGGCCGTTTCCAACAACCGTTCAGTTATTATCGGAGATCTCCGATATTAATTATTCTAATTACAAAATTCCTTCGTTTGCAACACATAGACATTTTCGAGCTTAAACATTCACAGGTATATGCAACCGTGTAAAAATCTCAAAATTTTTGGAAAATTGAGGCGGTCTTCAAAAAAATGTGTTATTATTGCTATAAAATCGGGAAATAATAACTCAGTGCCATGTCCGCATCCTATGGTTATGGTCCTTGACCAATGCATGGTTCTATTGTTAAGAATCCTGAGACCTTTGTTGGAATGCAGCTGCAGGTGACCACGACCCTATGGTCTGGTATTATCATAATTATTGCTTTGCGGATATATATTGGCGTCTATACTTCAGCATTTACGTATATCTACAGATACAAAAATCTCTGTGGACTAAACTCATCTGCAAAAACGTACGCAAAGATGGTAGGCAATGGGCCGTTCTACAGACACACGGGTAACACCAAACTATATACATAATGAAATAAAGCACATGAAGGGTAACTGCAGTAGATTTCAAAATAAATGAGACCTCATTAAAAGTTTTTGGTCTGTCCATTTACCGTGAGAGGTAAGAGGAATTATTTTAATGGCCACAGGTAAAAAAGTTTATGGTTATCATACAATGTAGCCTATAGTAGTGTAGCTAGTAAAAATGTTGACCTAAAATACATAATATTTCACATCAAAGATAACTTGATGGGTGTTTCAGTTGAAATATCAGGATGAAAACACCAGCAATTATTTCATTATAACGTTGTTATTTGAACATAACTTACCTTTAACATTGCACACTAATTCATTGTCACAACATGAAGAAATAATGCATTTCTTTATCAATGCACACATAACACAACCAAGTTTTTATTTGGCCATCCAAAATGGGTCAACCTTATATTAAGAGATTAGCACAAAGCGCATTATGGGTTCCTTGAAATTCCGGGCAACCATGGCATGTCTTTTTATCATTAATAGACCATTGTAGAACTGAATTCATCAGTTTCCATGCCAATTTTATACAGTATCATGGTTACAATATGTTTTGTAATGGCAACAAAGGCGTAGTCTTCACACGACCAAGTACTGAACCCTCAGATCAATATCACCCCATAGAAATATACAAGAACTCTCACTTAATTTGAAATCTACTATAACAGAGTACAAGACTACAGTGTAAATTTTACCGTGAACACTTACCACGAAGATCGGTCGTCGACGACAGTCTCTTTTACGAACTAAAAAATATTGAAAGCTATCTACCAAGTAAGATGCAATTGCCCATTTCCATGTTAAGTACATGTGATACAGGGATCTAAATGCCACACCTGCGGCACAAGTACTTAGTACGGGAAGGACTAGACTGATGGTAGAGTAAGTCTTTGACACTGCTCATCAGTACGCTCCTTCACCAGTCTCCTGCTTTCGCTCGTTTATACAATCAGTGTACTGATCCAACGGTTAAAGACACTGAAGTTTCAAAACGAGGCTTTCCTTCTGTTCAGCTTCTGCAAGGACTCATGACCATGGTAACATCGATGATGAGGAAAAGGCCGAGTTAAGTAGCCGTGGACAGGTAAGATATAAAAAGCGTTACCTGCGGCACTACTACTTAGCGCGACCAAGTCCAAATTACGCCCAAGATGGTAAAGCTTTTGAGGTCATATCCACTTCTTTTACCCATAGTTCCATGAGGGCTTCCAACCTGTAACAAAATAAAAACATTGTTAAATATAAATTATTTCATAGACAACTATGGTAAACAACAAAACTCGGGTAACCGACTAACCGATTTTTGTTTTAAAATCGGGTGACTTTTTTTTTCAAATCGGGTGGCCGATTTGTGGTTACAAAATCAGGACCATGTTACAAAATCACTCATAGCATAGGCCGTATGGGTGAGTAATAAAAATGTATGACAAAATCTCGAATTCAAGACCCCCATAGCAATGGAACCAAAACAGTATCGTGAATAAAAAAAAACACAAAAAGTGTTTTTTTTTTTTTTTTTTTTTAAAGTCGCACAAGCAAAAAAAAAAAAAAAAACCACACACACATACAAGTATTATACCTCCCAGTGTGTGAGTGTTTGTGTGTGCGTGTGGGTGTAAAAATATAAAGTCAAAATGATGTCTTATACTAGGAGTAATTTGTATAAAATTGGCTATAAATTGTCTAATATTTATTTTTACAGTGAGTGTGTGTATGTGAGTGTCTGTGAGTTAATGTGATATGTTTTAATCAAGAGACAGACAACTTAAGAAATTATGCAGAAAAAATAGGATGGAGTAGAATCGTTGACTGCATTGTATACCGACACATAGGCCTATAATTATGAAGATTATTTTAAACGTCATCTCATAAAATGGCGCCTATAATTGTCTTTAAAACAAATCCTAAAATAATATCAAAATTTAAATTTTCGCATGATTATAACAGGTCGTTCGTACTTCTTTGACCTTTCACGTTTTGTTTTTCACTAAATTCACGTTGCCTTACGTATCCATTTCCAATAAATGACTATTTGTGCGTTCATAAATTTGCACGTGGGGTTAGAACGTGAAAATTGAAGTAGCACGAAAAGTATCCGGATATATTATATAGCGCCATCTGCTGTAAAAAAACCCGAAAATGACTTCATACATGAGTAATTTTTATCACTATTATATAGTCTGATACGTTATGCATATTTTTTTGCATTTGCTGAAATTTGTCCATTCCTACATGCATTCGTACTTTCAAAATATGTAAATAACATTATTATGATTTTACGCAACATTTTTGGATACTGTTTAATATTGAGAAAGGTAGTCGATCTTGTGGGAAATATTTGATGAAACTACGACAAAATATTTATTTTTAATGAGGTCAATTTTGTACCTAGTTCTGGCGCAAAAACAAAATCATTTTAGCGGAATTTAGATAAAAGTATCCACTCCCAAGAAATAAAGATTCAAGCTAGAATCGTGTTTGCTCTCCATACAGAACCCATCCGATAAATGGTTCTATAAAGATCCAAAGGGTTCTGTAAGCTCTAAAGAAACCCTTTTGGTTCTTTAAAGAAATATTTTCAGCTTTACAGAACCTTTGCAGAATAGCTTAGACTTTTATTTTTGTCGGACCAAAAAGGTTCTAAATTAAAAATTATTCTGTGACGGTTCTATGCAATCTGAGTCGATTCTTAAAAATTCTAAATGGTTTCTGTAGAAATGTAGAAAGGGTTATTTTGTTCTCTAAAAATGATAACATATTTAGTACTAACATCCTCGCTAAGCGATGGTTGTCTTTTTTAAAAAAGACTATTCTTGTTAAAGAGACATGAGGAGATGTCCAGAAAGAAGCGCCCCCAATTTTTGTCGAACCCCGGTTTTTTGCATTATTTGGAATGCTTACCAATGTATTGCATCACACCTGAAGTGAATTAGCCGAATACGCCGTCTTTATGTAATAATATGATGATTTAGTACTTTCTGTCGTGCACGATAGAAAGTCAAAGCATGGTTTTCTATGGGGACGATTGCGATAGCAGGGAAGTTCAAAACAAGGTTTGCGGTTTTCTTTTGTACTTGTTTGTTCAATAAACCTTCAAAACGTTCTTGGAAGGTGGTCTACGACGGATCCAGTGAAAAATAAGAGAAATTTGTATCCTCAAAAAATCTCCTCCTGTCACTTTAATCATATAGGGCCATTGCATGCCTAAATCACCCGATTGCAGTAATGGCATCATGGTCATTTTTGGGGGAGGGGAAAAAAAGAGGGAGACGAGAAAAAATGTCGGGGGCAAAGTGAAGTGAAATTATCAAGCAAATATGGGTGCCGCAATTGCCTGATTGTCAAGTAGAGTTCCTGTTTCAAAGTGTTTATATAGTTACAAAGTGTGAAATAAGTGTTTTGAACCGTTTTAGAAATAACCAAAACATCCAAAAGAAAGACAAAGTGAAAAGGTTTTCATGAAATTTCCAAAATTAGGGTCAGTATTCTTTCATAAGAAAAAAAACAAGAAAAAAAATCAGTTTCGATTTTTTTGCCTATCACGAGCTAGAAGAGCAACAGTATAGCATCTATCTCGTTTACGTACTCTAAATAATTGACATTTGTAAGTGATTTCGTCGGGGTAATTTGTTTAAAGGCTGACTTAGAGATTTCGAAATATAATTTTTGAAATATAATTTTTGAAAACCAGAGCTAAACAAATTAAAATGCTTAATTCGAAAGTTAAAGACGATAAATTTTTCATTTTCACGGTAGACATTTATGTACAGTATGATAGTGCCATAGGATACTGTGTATAATAAAAAAAAATCTGGATCCGGAATTTTATTGTGTATATGCAAAAAACACGATTTGTTTGAAAATTGATGGTGCCCTCCTCGGGAAATCTCTGCGTCAGCCTTTAATGTTATGTTATAGTTTTTTTCTACTTTTTATTAAAAAGAATGTAAATAAATGATTTATTATATAGGCCAAATATAGGAAATATATATAAAAGAATGCAACTTGTTGAATACTGACGTGAACTTCGATTTGGTAAAGAATTTCTCGCAAAAACAGAATTACAACACTCCTTTGAAAATTGTCAGATTTGCAAACTAAAATGAATCAACAGAACCACAGCAATATGGCAATGGGTGTGAATACCCTTATAGCTTTGGACCATTCATGTCACAACATGAAACATATGCATTTCTTTATCAATGCACAACATAAACACAACCAATTTTTATTTGGCCATCCAAAATGGGTCAACCTTATATTAAGAGATTAGCACAAAGCGCATTATGGGTTCCTTGAAATTCGGCCAAACCATGGCATGTCTTTTTATTATACTGACCATGTAGAAATGAATTCATCAGTTTTAATGCCACTTTATACAGTATCATGTTTACAATATGTTTTGTAATGGCAAAGGCGTAGGTCTTCAACCACGGCCAAGACTGAACCCAAGTCAATATACATGGAATAAAAAGAACTCTCACTTATTTGAAATCTATATAAACAGAGTACAGACTAGCTGTGAATTTACCGTGAACACTTACCCGAAGATCGGTCGTCGACGACAGTCTCTTTTCCGAACTAAAAAATATTGACAGCTATCTACAAAGTAAGCATGCATGCCCATTTCCCATGTTAATAAATGTGATACAGGGATCTAATGGCCCCACGGGAACAATACTTAGTACCGGGAAGACTAGACTGATGGTTTAGAGTAAGTCTGGCACTGCTCTCCAGTAAGCTCTTCACCAGTCTCATGCTCTCGCTCGTTTACAATCAGTGTACTGATCCAACGGTTAAAGACACTGAAGTGCAAAACGAGGCTTTCCTCTGTTCAGCTTATTGCAAGATCATGACCATGGTAACATGATGATGAGGAAAAGGGCCGAGTTAAGTAGCCGGGACAGGTAAGATATAAAAAGCGTACCTGCGGCACTTACACTCTATAGCGCGACAATGTCCAAATTACGACCAGAATGGTAAAGCTTTTGAGGTCATATCCACTTCTTTTACCCATAGTTATGAGGGTTTCTAACCTGTACACATAAAACTTGTTAAATATAAAGTATTTCATAGACAACTCTATTGGTAAACAACAAAATCGGAGTAACGACTATATTCCGATTTTGTGTCTTTTAAAAATGGGGCTTTTTTTTCAAATCTAGTGGCGATTTGTGGTACAAATCAGGACCATGTTACAAAATCACTCATAGCATAGGCCGCCCCCCCCCCCCTTATGGTGAGTAATAAAAATGTAGTGACAAAATCTCGAATTCAAGACCCCCATAGCAATGGAACCCAAAACAGTATGTGAATAAAAAAAAAACACCAAAACGGGTATTAAAAAAGGCACATAAACAGTACGCCTATTTGTAAAGTCGCAAAGCAAACACAAAACAAACAAAACAAAAAAAAAAAAAAAAACAACACACCACACAGTATTTATTACTCCCCGGTGTGGAGTTTGTGTGGAGTGATGGGTTCTGGTAAAAATATAAAGTCAAAATTATTTTGTTTAATCTGTTTATAAACTTGTATAAACTGGGCTATAAATTGCTAATATTTATTTTACAGTGAGTGTTGTCTGTGAGTGTTCTGTGAGTTAATGTGATAGTGTTTTAATCAATAACAAGAGACAGACAACTTAAGAAATTATGCAGAAAAAATAGGATGGCGTAATCGTTTTTTGACTGCATTGTATACCGACTATAGGCTAAATTATGAAGATTATTTTAAACGTCTCTCATAAATGGCGCCCTATAATTGTCTTTAAACCACACCTAAAATAAAATATCAAAATTAATTTTCGCATTGATTATAACAGGTCGTTCGTACTTCTTTGACTTTTCACGTTTTGTTTTCCTAAATTCCGTGGCCGTACGTATCCATTCCAATAAATGACTATTTGTGCGTTCATAAATTTGCACGTGGGGTTAGAACGTGAAAATTGAAGTAGCACGAAAAGTATCCGGATATATTATATAGCGCCATCTGCTGTAAAAAAACCCGAAAATGACTGCATAATTACATGAGTTACTTTTATCCACTATTATATAGTCTTTGATAGTTAAGCATATTTTTGCAGTTGCTGAAAATTGTCCATTCCTACATGCATTCGTACTTTCACCAATAGTAAATAAACTATTATGATTTTACGCAACATTTTTGGATACTGTTTATATTGAGAAAGTAGTCGATCTTGTGGGAAATATTTGATGAAAATACGACAACATTATTTATTTTAAGGTGGTCAATTTTGTACCTAGTTCTGGCGCAAAAACAAACATCATTTGGCGGAATTTAGATAAAAGTATCCACTCCCAAGAAATAAAGATTTACCAGCTAGAAATCGTGGTGTTCCATACGAACCATCGATCAATGGTTCTATAAAGATCCAAAGGGTTCTGTAAGCTCTAAAGAAAATTTTGGGTCTTTAAAGAATATTTTCAGCTTTACAGACCTTTGAGAATAGCTTAGACTTTATTTTGTCGGACAAAAAGGTTCTAAATTAAAAAATTGTTCTGTGAGGTTCTATGCATCTGAGTCGGTTCTTATTAAAAATTCTAAATGGTTTCTGTAGAAATGTAGCAAAGGGTTTATTTTGTTCTCTAATAAATGATAACATATTTAGTACTAAACATTCCTAGCTAGCGATGGTTGTCTTTTGAAAAAGACTATTCTGTTAAAGAGGACATGAGGAGATTTTCCGAAAGAAGCGCCCCCAATTTTTGTCGAACCCCGGTTTTTGCATATTTGGACTGCTTAACAATGTATTGCATCACACCTGAAGTGAATTAGCGAAACCGCCGTGTTATGTAATAATATGATGATTTAGTACTTCGGTCGTGCACGTAGAACGTCAAAGCATGGTTTCTAGGGGAACGATGCGATATGCAGGGAAGTTCAAAACCAGGTTTTGCGGTTTTTTCTTTTGTACTGTTTTGTTCAATAAACCTTCAAAACGTTCTGGAAAGTGGTTCTCCGACGGATCAGTGAAAAAATAAGAGAAATTTGTATCCTCAAAAAATCTCCTCCGTCACTTTAATCATATCGGGCCTGCATGCTAAATCCCCCGATTTGCGAGTAATGGCATCAGGTCATTTTTGGGGGAGGGGAAAAAAAGAGGGAACAAAGAAAAAATGTCGGGGGCACGTGAAGTGAAATTATCAAGCAAATATGGGTGCCGCAATTGCCTGATGTAAAGTATGAGTTCCTGTTTCAACACAGTGGCTTATATAGTTAACAAAGTGTGAAATAAGTGTTTTGAACCGTTGGAGAAAATAACCAACATCAAAAGAAAGAAAAGTGAAATGGTCATGAAATTTCCAACATTTAGGGTCAGTATTTTTCATAGAAAAAAAAAACCAAGAAAAAACAAATCAGTTCGATTGTTTTGCCTATCACGAGCATAGAAGAGCAACAGTATAGCATCTATCCTGTTTACGTTACTCTAAATATTGGACATTTGTAAGTGATTTCGTCGGCGGGTAACGGGTGCGGGTAATTTGTTTTTTTAAAGGCTGACATAGAGATTTCGAAATATAATTTTTGAAATATAATTTTGAAAACCAGAGCTAACCCGCACATTAACATGTTAATTTCGAAAGTGTAAAGAGCTTAATTTTCATTTTCACTGTAGACATTTATTGCATATGATAGTGCCCTAGGTACTGTGTATAATAAAAAAATCTGGATCCGGATTTTATTGTGTATAGGCAACAAACACGATTGTTTTAAAATGAGGGGCCCTCCTCGGGAAATATCTGCGTCAGCCTTAAGTTCTGGTTTTTTTAAAATTAAGGTTTTTTTCTACTTTTGATTAAAAAGAATGTAAATAAATGATTTATATAGGTCAAATATAGGAGGAATATATATAAAGAATTGCAATTGTGAATATACTGACGTGAACTTCGATGTTAAAGAAATTCTCGCAAAAAAAAACAGAATTACAACACGCCTTGACAATTGTCCGATTGCAAACATAAAATGATCAACATAACATCAGCAATTAGGGCAATGGGTGTGAATACCCTTATAGCTTTGGACCGTGATTATTAAAAAAAATCACCGTAGCCGGCAGAAGTAGTCGATTAATTAAAGCAAATATGCTTACTAAAAAAAATCTGCTGGGTCATGATGAGTGACGCAATTCACTGTGTGCCCTTATTACATATTCAGTGAATAATCGGCGCTATGAATTTTATCCATGAATATATTAATAGACCAATATAAAATTCCGGTTTTTTTTTTTAATTTCTTATATTTTTAAGTTGAAAACGATTCTGAAAACTATTCATAATGAAACATGCGCAAATACTTAACATGACAGAAACTGCATGATGAAAACGAGAAAGGCTTTAATTAGCCATTTTGGGGTACATGCAAATTAACAATGTTCAAGTTATTTAAAACAAGTCGAATATGCATTGATCACTTGACCACAGATAAATGATTAATACGTTTATAATTTGGTATTCGTAATGGAGCTCGGAGTGTTAAGCGTCTTAAGCAAATCCGGTTATTAATTTGGATAGAAAGTTTGATAAAGCCCCCTCTAAACCACACAGAATTTCCTCACGCATTACACTGCCACACATTAGCTTTATGGATCAATTTGCAGGTTCCAGAAAGTTTAAAATGCGCAATGAAAATTGATCATTCTGAACAAATGCACATGTAAGCGCACATGTACCAGGCATCACTTTATACATGTAAATTTAGTTAAAATAGGCGAATTTTTTTTCGAACCTACTTAGTTCAAGCAAAAATAAAAATGCCAGCAATCTCAGCAGTGTTGATCTTTCCGAAAAAATAGTGGCTAGTTGAAGCACTAGGTATGGATCGCGGGATGCTGACGCCAATTTACTGTTCGTCCGATGCCGTCCCTTCCCTATAGATGTTTTCGTCTGTGTTTGCTCAATTGCAGCTGGGCGTTGCACGAATATTACGCGATTTGTTATTTTATAACCAACTTGGTTCTGCAGGGTTACAGCGAACACTTGACCTCAGTCTGAATCAAAAATAAAAATAGTGCCAGTGAATTTATTGTCACCAGTTCGATAGAGAAATTTCTATTACGTTAGATAATTGGTTAAAGCGTTTCCACATTTTGCATGTTGTTTCAGAACGCCCTGTTTCGTGCAAATATAAGGAATGTGGCCCGTTAATCACTTTATATCATTCGTATCGCTGCAACTATTAAACAATATGGCCCATGTAGAGTATGTATTATGCGGGTAGTTGGATAATTTTATGCCTTCTACCAAACTGTTCAGTATCAATATTATACCGTATACCTACAGCATTTCCAAGGGATATACTAACAGACAAAACCGTTCCTGAGATTAATTAGAACGATCCTTAATCTCAGCACTCGATCGTACTGTTTGAAGGAGAATTGCAAAGTTAACGGGTCAATGTGTTCATTACCTTTTATGTTAATTTAATAAAGTATGTCTAAATTAATGTAAACTATGACGTTTTGAATGTTATTTTTCTCTTAAAACCATATTTACATAAATTTAAACCATAAGGTAGAATACCATCGCGAGTAAGTACACGCACATATCTATATGGTTTGCATAGTATTTTCTTGTATTAATTGTGAAAACTTTTACACTGCTTAAGTAAATGGGTAAGAGAGGCACTAAAGGCACAATTATCAGAGTCCATCTGAAAAAAAAAACATAAGTTCTCTGATTTTGTCCTAAATATGAAAAATTATGCCTTTAAGTATATCACCTAGGCCTCTTCCACTTTTAAGTACAAAATGCCAAGAAGAAAACTGATGAAAATGACTTTTAACGGGATAAACGAGCTAATTAATATCGGCGCTTGTCCGATTTTAATTTTATATATAAATCGCGATTTGAAGGAGTTTTTTTTAATACATTAAACACGTCAACGTTCCAAAATCTCATCATTAAAAAAAAATGAGGGCGTAAACCTAACCGGCCTCAAGACAAATACATAACCATGTCATCCTTTACTTTAAAGGTGCAACGAGACGGATTTTCACATATCAGGTGTTCCGATTTAACAAATCGAAAGCCCTGATTTTGCACTGGTGCAAGTTGCATTTAAACAATATGAAAGGAGAATTAAGAATAGGTCTCCTATGCTAGTGCTTTGGATACAAAATTGTGAAAACATAATTTCGTTACTGAGAAAATACAGACAAATGTAGCATATGTTCTATTGAATATAAGCAAGAAAATACGTTTGTTTCAATCTTTCAAGGCACTCTGTAGCCAAATAAGGACTATATATCGAGGGTTTAGGCAAGAAGGCCCCATTGCAATAGCTGCCATTTGTCAGTTGTGTTGGATAAGTGTTATACCCTGCCAAATCTAACATTGTGGCTATTGCGATGGGCATTTCTTGCACGAAACCCTCGATATAGAGCTGTTGAGTATCTTATAGTCTAGAAATCTCTTACACGATGGCAATTATATGGATGCTCACAAAATCTTTTTTTTTTTTTTTCCTTTTTTCGTTGCACCTTGTAAAATTTCAACTAATTCTAGGTATTCTTTATGACGTTTAAAAAAAACACATATATTTGTGATAATAGGCTTTGGACCTGCAGTCGAAGAGTAAGTATCTCCTCTAAACATTTCAAAGATTTAAAAGTAAGTTAAGAAGAGACTTATTCATAGTGACAACAACTTTCAAAAAGATTAGAATTCAAATTTCAATAAGGAGATTCATGTTAAATCACTAGATGTGAATTTTAAGTCTTTCAAAGTTTGTCTTTAATATAAGTCTTTGGAACCTAGAGAGGTCGTTCACAGATCCAACAAGCCTGACTTCAGTTTATAACATAACGGGAATAGGGTTAATTTCAAATGTACAGCTCATTTTGACTTGGATAGGGCAACGATTATCGAATATAATTTATGGAAAGAACTTATTTACTGCAGCTATTCCACGGATAAATTTGGAGAGAAACATCTGAATTTGTACGACATATAATTATACCAAAGCTAGAGCAATAAACTATTTTCTGCGTTTACTATATTCACGAAGTCTGTACAATACGCTACAAATGTCACGTTCACCCAACATATCAGCATTTTTTTCAAACATTTACGTACAATTATAATTTTTAGTCACAATGTAAGGCATGTAAAGCGCTTTGATGTTCTAATGCTAAGGCGCCTATATACATATCTGTTATTTTATTAATATTATAAAATAATATTGAAATGGGCCATTATTCGATATTAAACAATTCGTGTTTAAAATTGATAGATTATTTCTTTATTTATAATATAAAAATATATATTAAACAAAATAGATCGATCAACAATGGTTATGCCCTAATTTCAAATGAATTTAGTTACTAATAGGCGACTCCAGACGAATCAATTAGCCCCATTATGTCAATTGCATAATTTCTATTTCAGCATTCTACATTTCTGCTACCTACTAATGCTCCACTTGTCGAAAACAGTTGTGTGGTAGATAAAACACGCTTGTAATGTTCCTCGCTCTCAGCAAATATTGTATAGCACCCTTTTAAATTCTTATGGCAGGATTGAAGAAAAGAAATAAAGGGCCATGTGTATTGTGTTTGTTGTATTGATAGTGTGTTCCCTAGCACACCTGGGGGGACTGGGATACCCCTGGGAGAGGAGTGCTGATAGGGACCCTATTCCCTGAAACAGCAGTATTTGTTGTGAAAGTGGAATAAAATTGTAACATGTGGAACTGTATTTTGTGAAATTTTCATATCAATCTTGCAACCAAGGTTTTCTAAATCAAATTGTATGAGCATCCACATCTTGGGTGTTGTCATTGTAAAATGTGTTCTGGATGCTTCTAGGGGAGGGCAAGGCTTCATGGTTCTACAGGGGACAAAATCTAAAAGGGGCAAAATGTGTTTAAAGATACCATTCTGTTTCAGTACTTTTCAAGGATTACAGAAAGGTATAGTTTTCCTACATGAGGTTATTAGTCCACTCATCTATGAAAAATACTAGGTACACCTGGTCAAAATTTGTAAGAAGGTTTTCTTGCTTGCAACTAGCAGTAAAGATCTCCCAAACAACATATCAAAAAGGTGGTAGAAGAAAAAAGGGACAAGCTGGCAAGACATGGTAATTTGGCATTTATTTATTCGTGGAGTATTACACCCAGATTTCGACAAGGTATAACTGGCGTTGTTTGTTTAAGAGGATTTCCTTTTTCTGTTGTAAGTATTTGAACATGTTTTGAATGCATGCGCAGGTTGTAGGACTTGCAATTGATATATTAAAAGTGGAAAGTGTGGTCATTATTCAAGATGGCCGCAATTTTCCCGCCAACATTAAAAATTTTTGCCGTTATAGATGATTGTTCAGAACTGCAATCGGAGATGGGGATCTTTTTTAGCAAATGATATCATGTGAGTATTTAACAAACACATTGTGTCAACTGGTGCCGGGGGCACTCCCTATGAGAGTGTATGGGACAATGTGCTCGGCCAGGTGAAAATTGGGGTCCTTTCCCGGCTCCTCTTCATATAAAATGTACCCAAAATCAGGGGTCATTCGGTACCAAGTGAATAAAAATTGTTCATCAGAAAAAATTTAAGAACGGGGCCATGATGTAAAACCTGAGTTAAAACTCGGAAGTTCCTCTTTCCAGAGTTCAAATTGCATGAAATTATAAAATTAGAATTGCTGCTATGAAATTATAAAATTAAAAATGTTAAAATGTGCACGTAGCTGCGAAAATTTTGAATTTGGGTGTTCAATTCTTTAAAAAAGTGGATTATCATGCAATCTTGTGATAAAAGTGGATCGAGGAAAGAAGAAAATGGGGGTTTCATTGAATATGTGAAATTTTTAAAATGGGGTGGTCATTTGGAAATAGCCTGTGTAATAGGATAGGACAGCAGCATAAAAAGGCGGTCACGCATTCTAGACGTCCCAAAATAAGCATCTCACAGACCTTGACTACGCAGCTCTAACAGGAGTGATATGTGTGCACAAGATTACAAAGCATCTCATTTGAGAATGTTGCAGATAAAGTAAGCTCAATCTAAATGGCAAAGAGAGGAAAAAATGGAATACATGACCTCAATGTGGAAGAGAATCATCAACCATCTGCACTACACCGGTACCCCACTCAAAAAGGTAGACCTCAAGTACCTCGGCTCCGAGTTGAACAACAAGGAGAAAAGATCAAGAGTTTAAAGAGACCTGGGGGATTCCAGAAAGAAGAGCCCCTGTTTTTTCGAACCGGGTTTTTTGCATTTTGGAATGCTTCTCCAATATTATTAGATCACACTGGAAGTGAATAAGCCGAAATGCGTCTTTAAGTAATAATAATGTCTGATTCAAGTACTTGGTCTCGTGCAGACAGAAAGTCAAAGCACGGTGTTTATGGGGACAATTACGATAGCAGGCAAAGTCAAAACCAAGGTTGTGTTTATTTTGTAATTGTTTGTCCAATAAACCTTTGGAACGTTTTGGTAGGTGGTCTACAATCGACCTGTTTGCCATTGAGAGAAATTGTATCCTAAAAAATCTTGCCTTCCTGTCACTTTAAAGGGCTCGTGGGGGGCCTGAATGCTAATAGCATCGTCCCCATACACCAATTATTTTACGGAAGTGGTAAACATTTTGGTATTTGAAGAAAGCTACTATTTTCACATTTATCCGTGAAAATCTTAGGGCTAAGGATATTTGGTTGGAAGAAGTTATAAGCGAATGAATGTATCCCATTTTTGGTCGAAACGATATTAATTTACATATAGGGTAAGGAAAATCAAGGTTTTAGGTCTCACATGAAAACGGGTTGAAATATCAGCGCCAAAACTTTACAGAGGGTTGAGGGGTGAAGGACCAGTCTATCAAGAGAAAACTTTATATTCTACAATCCTGGTCGTCCTTTCAATATATTACATAATAACCAATTTAGGCAAAATTGGACATAGGTTTTATGCAAATTAGCATGTGTCTTGCCATGTTCTTTTTTTACCTTTTGATATGTTGTTCGGCAGGGTTGTACAACCAAGTTACAATAAAAGAAAATCTTCTGTAGCAATGTTGTCTAGGTCATACAGTAGATGGAGTGGACTATATAGTACAAGAGTTACAAGTAAAAAAGGGTTTCAAGGTTCACACTGGGGGTTAAAATTCAGATCCATCGGTTGGTTCTAAAAAATGGTGTCAAATTGTCGTCTTACTGTCCAGGAAGCCGAAATATAAGGTCGCGTTATTGTCAATGACGTTTTGATAATAATTAAGAGGGCAAATAGGGCCATGGTCCACAGGGGCGATATATGGGAGACCACCGGTCATTTCTCTAAAAGTCTCACTTTGAAAGGTGAATGAAACACGAATCCAGATAAGTTTCTATTTAGTATGACCCAATGAACGATTTAACAACCATTTCTAACAAATCGGACCATTCTATAAATACTGACCTTTGAACTTTCTTGAGTTATGTACTAAAACAATAGTCATAGATATGGCAAAAATGATACCCTTTTAGAAACCTTAGGAGCAGCCGAACAGATGTATAAATTTTAAAACAGAATTAACCACTTTATGTTACCCATGTACAAATTTCCCCTTATATATTTAAAAACCCCAAGAACACTTTTAAAAAATGACAACCATGATTTTGTTAAGATTCTCCCATGAAATTCTGTATTGGAAAAACATGTGTCAAAACATTGTATATGAAAAAACTAAACCAAAACATCCATTAATTTCCCCAGTATTTTGGGCGTATGATGATGATAAGATTTTTTTTACCACCTGACAGCAGATTATATAGTGATAGTGGGGACAGGCCGGACAGAGAACTAATGGGAAAGAGCAGCTGGCCCATGGCTGTACAAATATATGGAAGACGTTTCAGGAAGAAATAGATTTGAGTCTTTGACAATGCTCATGTGTGGTCTCAGCTCAGTTGGGCCTTGATCAAAAACTGGCTTAAAGCAGTCGACCGTCAGCCAGAGACATTTGGGTTAGATGAATAGGTACCCAATATTGACCACTGGAGCTTAAAGGGGGGGTCCCTGAATGAACAAAAATGCGCCGATGTCATCGCCAGGGTACCCCCGTGACCAATGGTGTAGTCCCTGGGGACCCCCAAAGGAGCCAAAAAATGGGTGCTAGATAGGTGAAAGAGGTACCACTTAAAACCACCAACAGATGTTGTGCGCCCTGCCATGGCTAACATCAGCAGCAAAACGACAGACATTTTTCTGCTGCAAAAGGTCCCGCCAGACCCCCCCCCCCCACAAAAGGGACCCAAATTGGGCTAGCTTCGACGAGCGAGGTACCACTCAGAAAATACTAGGCTAGCCTACAATATTAAAGGTACAGATAAAACCAGGTTTTGATGATCATCACTGTCTAGGGAAATAAATAAAAAATGACAGCCAGACCTGAATACTAATCAATAATCCATTGCCCTTGGTTATATGCAGACTCGTATAGCTGTGGACACAAATAGGCTATACTCTGTCAGCTCGAAGTATGAAGTAAAAGAGCGAGCGATACATGTACCGTTAAGGCGCGGCGTAGGCAAAGCACAATAGCAATGGCAATGAAGGGGCACTGGGGATAGCGCCGCGTCGTTACTTAATACTTCGACAAGACAAAATTTTTTTTATTTTTAAAGTATAGGTAGGCTTATTAAAGATATTAACTGAATAAGGTTAGGCTCTTTGAACAATGAGGAAATTAAAACAGTTGGTATGGCCTATTTGAATCAAGTCGTCTTAACTCTGGGACGGAGGTACGATTATTAAATGACAAAAAAAGGTTCAAAGTCAAAACATGATAATGGTATTAAAGAGAAAAATTATGTCATGGGAGAAGTTGGGATAAAGTTAGCCTTGGTCCCCAGAGAACCCAGATTTTACGGGAAGTGGTAAAAAATGTTGGTGTCTGTTTTCTAATCACCCTCCTGAAATCTAGGACTCACAAATGCTATGTTGTTTCGATGTTATGAGCAAGATGTGCCAGTTTGGTTGAATCAATCATAATTTACACCGTTATGTATGGTTTGTACTAAAAAGGGGGTTTTAGCTCTCACATCAAAATGATCGCATATCGGCTTGAATGTGAAAACTTAGAGATGGGAGTATGGGGTACAAAGTCTATTAAGATGAAAATTTGATTAAATTGGGGTTATCCCCTTAGCCCTTTTATTTAAGCTTGTAAAAAACCCGGAACTGGGGAGAGGGGATTAATTATTAAATCACCGATGTTATGATTTGGCTAGCAGTGGTCTTTCTTTCCTTTATACCAAAATAACGTACCTAGTATAGCATCCCAATGATTTCTGGTGGGGGGAAATACCAAAAAAAAGCAAAATGTCAATTTCCCAGACTAACGGTGAATAATAGGCAAAAAACCCCAGAAATATTGGATGTTCTGCAATTTTTTTGCTATAATGATGGCTGGCAAATCGAAAGTTGCCTTTAGTAGAGAATCATAGAGTTTTGGTAGGCCATATGTGCGCAATATTTTTAAAAAGGGTACCATGCACTTATTCTGGGTCACTGACGGTGCCAAACGGCTCCATAAAACGCAAACAAGACAGTGTTTCAACCCTTCCCTTACCCATTTTTTTTGGTAACACTGTTAAAAACCGGGTTAGAGGATCGAGAGTGCTTTATAAAGCAGGTCTGATACTTATTCATTCGTGTCCAACAGTGGCTTATGTGGATAATTCTGGTCCTCTTCTTTTCCATTGAATGAAAAATAATACAAACTTCCTAGTATGGCTTCACAATGATGACATAATACGTCCTTGAATCGGCAAATTTAAATTGTCAATTTCCAAAAGACCCAGGTGTTCGCGTTTTTTGTGTGTGTTCTTGGTGTTAAGATATTCATCAGTTAGACTAATGTAAAGACTCCTTACGGAATAAAGCTGCATCTGTAATCCTTTGATCTTTATTAGAAATTTTCCATGTAGGCTAATCTCCGTGGTCTTACATTAGGATGAACCAGGTTTTTGCAGAGGGAAAATACCGCGGTTTGTTAACCTGGTTTTCACTTGCAAAAAAAACACCTTTCTTTAACTAAACCAGAGAAGATGAAAGAAAGAAGGATAGGGTGGTCGATGCTACTTCAAAAGATAAACTGTTCAACCGCCTATCATCTGCAATCGGCTTAAATCCAATCGAATGGACAAAAGACTTGCACTAATTGCTGGAGAGCATTACATACACCTGTCTTTAACTCAGAAACATTCCAATTCTCCCAGTTTTCAATTGGTATGTGCACAGGGTACTATACACCTGGTGTGGACCAGTACAGCGAACGTACTCGCCCTGCCATCAGTTATAAACGACTTTGACCCAAATTTTCAAGTATTTTGGCACTTTGGACACTTTCTGACACAACAAAGTATGGTTGAGATTTATTGAAAATGCATTTATATAAATCATTCATCATATCATATTTCTCAGGAAATAACAGGATATTGGTAAAATAGGCTAACATAATAAACATCTTTATTGGCCCCCACAACCTTGAATCATGTAGTTACCGAAACAGGGTTCGATTGTGTGTTCTTTCGTAAAAAGTCACTGATTTCTCGATTATTCGCCAACGATTTAAATAAATAAACAATCGTAGAACACAAACGCGGAGTTTATTGCCAGCAGAGATCTTTTAGCTGGAAAAAATTAATAGCTATTTTAGTGGGAGTGTGTCAATACTTCATGTTGTATGAAACCTTCCGAACGGCCAAAGCTTGAGGCGGTTGAACTTGAACACATTACTTCAAAAGGTCCAATCGAGTGCCTTGGAGTTTCCTAACAATGAGCAGATGAATGAGAGTAATCTTGGTTAATCGGATTGCAAAATCAAGCCATCTCCTTCTTTCTCATTCTTTCTCTGGCTTTTTAACAAGGATACTTTTTCACATTTTCTTCTAAAACAATTTATTATGTCCCAAAATAATGATAATGAATATAAATATAAGGGACTACATTTACATAAAAAGGAATGATTTAAATTATTTGAAGTTGGAAGGGGGGAGCACCTGGATGATTTGCACAGGTCCGTATGGCTCCCATCTTGACGTACTTGTTACCAACATTTCTTGGTTACTATACAAAGGAATTAAAAAGAGGGGATGCTCTTTACATCTAACTATCGGCCCGTATCGTATTGTTTAGCAGCTGGCACATTATTAATAGACATCAGAATCCCCTAGAAGAAATTTGCTCATTCTTTGCGACAGAAACATGGCTTCGGAGTGGCGATCCTGCAGTGAAACCACAACTTGCGACTCGTCAATGATTGGCCCAGGCACTGAATGCAAGAGAGAAACAAATAGAGCTCTGTATAATGGACTTCAGTAAGGTCTTCGAATGTTTGCAAAACTGACCATCTTGGCATAAGACTGCAGTACTAAGGTCTGGACCCAAGGCTTTCTGACCAAGAGACATCAAAAGTCACATTGAGGGCACCAGTCTTCATCAAAATCTCCAGTAGTCTCTGGTGTCCCGCAGGGTACAGTCATGGGTCCTCTTAGTCCTGACATATATAAATGACTTCTAATATGTCATATCGGATGTCAGACAGTTTGCTGCTTGGCCTCATTATCTACCGTGTCATAATTCTCCAGAGATTTACCTCTCTTCAACAGAGTCGCGTGTGTAAGTGGGATCTCCGGGCAGATGAGTTCAAACTTCATGCGAATGACCCACAGAAGAAATGTCTTCAATAGCGGGGGTCGACTCTTTGGCAACCCACTGCCGGAAGTCAACATTATCCTTACTACTCTGTCCAGCTCGAATTATGATGAAGTTAGCGACGCGGGCGTATAACATTGTACCGGACTTTCAGCGCGCGGTAGGCAAAGCAAGCGACACTGCAAACAACCTGAAGGCGGCACTGGGGTAAACGCGCGCGTCGTCACTTCTATCGGAACAAGACAACGTATGGCATCGAGCTTTCAAAAGACCTCACTTGGGCAAAAACATATCAACCAAACTCCCAAAACCTCCCGACACCAACCTTCTCCAACCTGGACAATTTCTTAGCACAGCACTGTTGTCAACTTTTATTAATATAGCCCAAAACTCTAGTCAGACCAAGACCCGAATTATGCAGCGCTATTTGGGACCCATACCAAATAGAAATTTCATATAGACATCTGAAAAACAAGCCAAAGAAAGGCAGCTCGATTTCGTAACAAATGACTTCAGAAAGACAGCAGTGTATCTGACATGCTCAGAGATTCAATGGGAGTCACTTCAAAAAGACGTGTACTCGGGGTCGTACTATAGCTAGGATAGGCTTCACAACAGTTACGAGGAGAAAACTCAGCCATTACTCCACCGATATAGACCACATTAGATGCAAACAAGGGCAAAGACCTGCAACCGGACAAAACAACAATATAAATTAGAAAAACACCGTTCAGACGAACAAGGAATGGCTAGTGCTACCGCTACTCGCTATACCAAAGAACCATTCAAACCTGGGAAACTCTCTGCCGCCACAGTTACAATTGCTGGCACTGATGACACAAGTTTAAGGGACAGGCTTGGTAACATTAAATTTTAGTTTCTTTTTTCGCATTGAGCATGCGAGTCGGCACATTTATAGCGACCCAGTGGCCGGTGGTACGTATCACATAGGCCAGAAAGATAAATGAATTTTGGTGTAACTAGAACTATGCTATCAAAGGTTTTTCTTACAATGATTTCTTTGACGTATCCACATGACATACTACAAGTCGAGAAAATCATGGTTGCAGAAATATGTTCTAATTGCCATAATTCAAAATGGCCGCCCTTCAAAGGATTCTTGCCATACACTATGATTCGAGTGTCGTAGAGATGTAATGCTGTGTCTCTACCCATAATTTTGGGGGTCTCGAACTCAATAAGAACAGCAAAACGAATGTGAGATGAGTTTTTCGGCCTTATGTGCAAAATCCAATATGCTGCATTTGTTGACTTCTTGAAATAGTTATGTTGAAATTTGTTTCCTGGGGTCCATGCTTATGTTATCACAGAACAGAGTTTAAGTAGCTATTTAGAACGGGACTCAATGATGAAAAATATCTATTAATATTGTGGATCAATTTCTGATCAATTTTCCAACATTACATAGAGAAATGTTAGATGTCCTAACATAAAAATGACACTTCAGAAAGAAAAAAATCCTTTTGTTCATTTGAAAGGCTTTATTGGTAGGTCAATGGCTTCATTTGCCAAAACGTAAGGAAGTATGTTGGAATCTGTCTGGAACAGGTCAGAATATGAAAGTCCTTACTGGACTAAAGATCCAGGCAAAGATTTTTCAGTACTTTAGTAAGACACGTCTTAGTATGCAGTGTGTAGCTCGATGCAAATTTGTTTCCGTTTATTGCTTTGAACAATGATACCACAACATCTTTATTAGGTTGATTTTGGTGATTATTTAACAGGCCATTCCATTCCATATCTATCACGTTGAGGTGTCGACGTGCTACTCTTGTCCCATTTTTTGGAAAGGTTTGATGAAAGCATGATGAGGTAGGAGTGGTAGACCAGGAGAGGTAGACTAAGGATTTATTATGAGGATAAAGCACATAGATAAGTGTTTTTCAAGAAGATTTAATTTTTAACTTTGGTCATATCAACTTTATATACATGATAAGAACTGAATTCAGAACAGGATTTTGAGGAAAAAGCAACTTTATTTAGCAAAAATGCACAATTATGTGCAACAATTATGCTACTTACAAACTATTTGTCAAATGAGACTGTCAAAAATTTCCAAAAATGTATAAAGTTTCCCTTAGGTGATTATCCCAAACCATAACACTCTAACCGTTAAGACCCCCCAACCTTGTAAAAAGACTATCGGTATATGGGTGCAAAAATGGCACAGAGATAGTACCAAGCTCAGAACCTTTAAAACGTTACTGTTTTTGCTTTAAATAGAAAAACCCACAAACTTAAGGAACTAACATTCCCCACAGATTTTCGCATATGTCGAAAATAGTTTAAGATTTATATTTAAAAGGCTATGGAGGAATTGGGGTATGTTGCACTCCCTCGAAATTTTCTCCTGGTGTGCAAAAAAGTGTGTGATTGTGTCGCAGAAAGGATTTAAGGTATTTTATATCCTTTGAGCACATGATTGAAAAAAATCGAACCCACCACCTTACCCGGGGAAGGATAAGCCGCCCAAAGTTGAAAGGGATTGGTTGAAGCCATCCTATACAGGCGCCGGTGCATTATGACATCATAGAAGCAAGATTGCTGGGGAATTTGTACATATTTAGGTTATACTGGATAGCCATTGATGCACAAAACCAGTTTCCAAGGGGGGGTCTATGGAAAATAATTATATGAGGACATCAAACCCCCCCCCCCCGCTGGTTAGACATGTTACCAAAATAATAACCTGCTAGACGAAGGTTAAAACAATACCGTAAATTATTGATAAGGTTGCTATATGTAGATTAGAATGAAAGGGCCATGGTCCAATTGCTAATAGCCTCGTCCCCAGACCCCCCAGATTTTTTACCGGAGATGGTCAAAGTTCCGTATATGTAGCAAGCTTTTTTCTCATTTACGCTGTAAATCTTAGGGCTAAAGGATATTTGGTTTGGATGTTTTATGAGCGAATAGTTGATTTTACACAGTATCAGTACAAATCACGTTTTTCATCTCTCACAATCAAAATGGGTTGAAATTATTGGAGCGAAACTATACATATGGGGTTTTGGGGTGAACGCCATTCTATCCAGGTGAAAACTGTATATACTTAAATAGTGTCATCCCCCTCAAATTATGGTAGCACTTTGTGGTCAATTTTTCTTCAACTGCTGGAACTTGATCTTGAAGCAGGAGATGAGTTCTCATGTTTAAACTGGTATATGAAATGGACAATAATATTGTTCGATTTGTTTTGTTAGTCTTACTAATAGTTGTGCCATAATCTTGGCAATTAAAATTGCCACGAATCGTAAGACTATCATTCTTGTCCCATGATTACAATTGGCCTTTGCTTGGGCTTGTCCATTTTTGATTTATGCTAATTAAAGGAAGAAGGTGTCTCATCATCAATTAATGCAATTTCACTTGGGGGGCAATAATTGATCTTGTAAAATTATTGTATAGACCACAATATTAGCTTCCTTTGTGACTCATAATTTCGAGATGTGGACAAATCTATTCACAATGGCGGCCTTTTGGATTTAGCAAATTAAGCCCAACCAACATCCATGCTATTGAGTACTGTCTAATTGTGTTCACAGACCTTGAAAACATGGTATAGGTACCTAAATTATTCTCCTACGATTCTCAGAACTCGAGATATTAAAAAATTCATCAAAGGCGGCCATTTATGATTTATGCAAATTAAGGCATATTTCTGCCAACTCGGATTTCCCTCGGCACTTTGTTTCATTTTAGGTACCTTAAGCAATGCTTTGCAAAAAAACCTTTGATAGCCATTTGTTCCAGGTCAAACCTCACTTTTCTTGGACTAACAAGACAAGACCATTAAAAAAGTGAAACCAGGCAGGCTTACAGGGTGATCAAAAAAGATTTACACTCGCTTTCAGAAAAATCCTTAAAAATATTTTAACAAGTTTATAAATTAGTTTTTACTAGCGTGAGGCCCGGCGCTTCGCGCGGGCTCCCGCTAGTTGAGTGAACAGGAGCGATCACTGAACTGAAGCGATCACTGAAGAAGTGACACACTATGCATGGCGAGACTGCGCCCACCCGTATCGCCGTGACTTTAGGACCCCCGATTCGCAAATGTTGTTTTAACACTTTTTATACCTCAAATTCCCGTACCTATCTATCCTATAGCCCATAATAGTTACCGATTGCTAAAGAACGAACTGAACAAAAAAAAAACAATCTGTTATTACCTAATAACTTTCACGTAGTATTTTATTTTTTTCTCGTATTCTTTTAAATAATAAAACTTCAATATTAATCCCGTATAAGTTTTCCGTGTCCTTTTTTTTTAAATCAAAAAGTAGGCCTACTCCCGTGGGGTAAGCTGTATTTCTCGTTTCCACATATTTTTCTCATAACTCCTCAAACTCCATTATAAGTCTCGCCATGTAGATGCCCCCCCCCCCCCGTCACACATCCCGTAGTCGTATTTTTATTAAGTCATAGTTTGCATCATATCCTGTAGCTTAGCCTATATAGTCCTATTTTTTCTAATATTAACACGTCAATAGTTCACCCCTAATTTTCCCGTATATTTTTTTTTTCAAACCCTAGTGGCGTGGGGTAACCGTATAGTATCCCCATACATACGACAATTCATGAGCGAAATAACCTTACATTTCTTTCCCACCCCGTTTGCACTATAAGAGCCTGTCAGTTATTTGGCTTGCGCCGCATATACGTATACGCGTAATCGCCCGTTTGCACTGTAACCACCCGTCGCAAGCTCCACGCCCGCTTAGTAACGCGTACACAAATGGTTTGCCGACGCGTACCACCCTTCGCAAACGCACCACGCATAGCGCCGCTTAGTAACCGTCCACATGGGTATTTATCATAGCAACCGAGCACATTTTCGTTGATTTTTCATCATTTCTGGAACGGAATTTCTTCCAATATATGCGATAATCCGTCCGGTATCCTCACGCACCTTTCACGTTAATTTGGCGCAATATGAATCGACTGACGGAGCCCTTTTAGCGAACATACATACATACAACAACACTTTGGCAATATAGTAATACTAGAATAACCCGTTTCCAATGAAAATGTAGGTCTTCCTTGGGGTACTTCTCTGCTCCTGCATGAGATATCTATTGATTTTAAACCCTTTAAATTGGTCTTTCTGTATTAAATATAATGCGATTTTTGGTTAAAGTCTTGAATGATGGTAGAAGACTACTACATTTTACCACTGAATTACATAATGATAAATTCGATAAAACATGGACACAGAGTGATTAATGCTTAGGAAATGTTTCTTGTCAAAATCCTGATGA
>JAMKCH010008622.1:0-142553 GCA_023653785.1 Ophioderma brevispina
TATCTCATAAACCTAGGGGGTAGGCACTTTTGATCATCTTTTCATCACTGTTTTTTTCTCTCTCGTCTAGAGCACACAATAATCCAAAATTTGAATTCAAAAAGCCTTGGAACATGTTCTTTGACCTTTTGACCAAAACCATAATTATTGTTTCTCTGCTGTTTCAGATGTAACCAGACATTTATACCCTGCTTACCATGCTAGTATGTGTAAATTTTGGTTCATTGACTAGCTTTAAAAACCTCATCTCCAAATTGCTTTATGTTTCATCTCAATAGAATAAATACTTTTTGAGATATTACTCTTCCAGTATGACATCGCAAATTTTAAACAATTCAAGTTGGCTGCCGTTACCTTGGCAACGGGTCACATGATCCGACATTTTGCATGTTATTTTTATGCAACAAGTTAGGGTATCCATACAAACCCTAACACTGAGATACTACGTCTGATTAGTGAAAAAACAAGTTTTAATTGAAATGTGTGGTTTTCAGACTAGGATTCCCCCTCAATGCATGCGAGGATCAAGTAAAATACCACCCGAGAAAGTAAATTGGTAAAATTTAACCATTTACTTCTCTTGTTGTATCATTTACTTGATCCTCGCGGTCACTGAATTGAGTTCGCTTCGTCATAGATTCTGCTAAATCGGCACAATGTCCTCCCATTCTATAATACTAATTACATTTTATTACCCTTTTGAATTCTTTGACAGTGTCTTCTTCTTTCTATGGGTTTACAAACTTGTTTGCTTCTGTATCTGAAAGACCCCACTTTGACTGAATTTTACCATACAGGCCCCCGTTTTGAAATGCATCAAAGCAACATGAAGACAACTTTTTGGTTTCAGTATTCGTGTAATTTAGATAATCAATAGGATATTGCTAATCCCCACATTTTATTCTACTAATGAAAGTAAACTGATTCATTAATTTTTGAATACCTCACCAAAGTATTGCTGATCTCACAAACATGTTCACATTAATTGACCATAAAATGAAGTCCAAAGGATTATCATGCCTTGAGTAAGGTTTAGCCCAATCAACAACTTTCAATTTTGTTATATGCAAAATCCTGTTTCTCCACATGTTCCCAATACAATTTTACAATCAACTTTCTCACAATTTTACAAATCCAATTTTTAAAAATACACTTTCTCACAATTTTACAAAAGGTCACATTTCTCCAATTTTACAATGCAATTTTACAATCATGTTTCTCACAATTGTACAAATACAATTTTACAAATCACGTTTCTCACAATTTTACAAATACAATTTTTTTTCGAATCAAGTTCTCACGGTTTTTAACAAATAACAATGTCCCAAAATCATGTTTCTCACATTGTACAATACATTTTACAAATCATTTTTCTCATCTGCAACAATTTTACAAATAACTTTTTTCATTTGACTGATTTTACTCGGTACCAATTGGGCCAATCTTTTTTTGTGAGCTTTTCTTTTGTTTTACACTGTAGGTTGAAATTAACTTAAATGGCAATAAAAGCTTTTTATTTGCTTTTATTGCATACCACACGAGCTTCACTATACAGGGTTGAGTCAAAAAAAACTTTACAAAAGTAAAATTAAAAAATTTTAAATTTTCAAGCAACACATATCTAACTACGTGGTATCATCTGAAAGCTTAGTTCATTATCTGTAATTTGCTGCAAAGATCGTTCACACCGTTAGGTATAGGCCGAGTTACAGTCGTTTGAATGAATAGTTGGTTTTCTGCTCTGTCCACGGAATTCACATTAAAATGACATCGGCTGCCACCGTGCTTTCCAAAGGGGAAACGGTGGATAGGGGAAAAGTGGACCACTTGATTCAAAAAGATGTAGCTCAGCCTATTACTTAAGCCGATTGGAATTATCTTTTTGCAGTAAATTAAAGATAATGAAATTTTTTTTTTTTTTTTTTTAATTTTTTATTATATTATTTGATTTGAAAAACTCAAAATTGGCGGGACACACCCAGGTCCAGTTTTTTTTACTCGCCCTGTATTAGTTTGGAATAAAATTCCTTTGTCCTGAGTGCTAACAATTTTTTTTGGGGGGGTGGGAACAGCCTGTACAGTGATCACGACATTATTATTTTTTTTTTATTAAAGGATGAGCACACTATATTGATGGAAATAAAAGACCACAAAATTACATTTAAGTTCTTAAATGCAACCCCGTCTTATCCTAACCGGAACACACATATAAACTTCCGCTTTTAGGCCTTAACAGCATTAGTTAGGGCTTAAGACCTTTACCTGGGTGTGAAAAAGGGGGGGGGGGAAGATTAAAAAAAAAAATTTTAGTGGTTTTTTTACTAAGTAGCCCGAAAAACAAACCTTCTGAAAGGAATTGTGTTTATGAGTGAATCCCAGAGTTCCCTTTGTGCTACATATGGCTAAGACACCTGTTGTTGCATATGTGCCTTAAGCACGGGTATACGGTATATACAAATTGCCGAATTTGTGTTTCCGTTATCAATTCAATTATGTTATTTAGTGTTACTATAGACACACCTAAGTAGCATTGAAAATATATAAAGAAAGTTAATGATAAATAGTTTTTCCCATGATCGGTTTAGATAAAACCTATGTATATCACCAGCAATGGATTTCAAATAGCTCGTGATGTAGTCCAGACATGTGGTTGCATGTGGTGAAGCCATAGGCCTGTACTTGCACATCCATGAATGTAAGAAATGTTTACTCATTTACAAAATTTTATCACACCCCTTTCCCCCTTATGGTGAACTTAAATGTGCAGACTAGTGAGGAATTCTTGAAATCAATTCGTACTTAAAAAGCCCTTCCATTCTTCAGATAATGATATCAGAGCAAATGCACCATGGGAATCGAACTGAACAAGTTCAGAAACAGGCCTTGTATGAAGGTTTGTTGGGGTTGTATGAGGACTTACAACAAAATGAACTTTTTGTGGCTGGACATGTGTGCTTAGCCGATTTGTGTGTAAAGTGGAACCTAACCCATAAAAAAAGGGGGATTTTTTGTATCTGACCATCTTCACTTTTTTTTGAAAATACGCTTTTTCTCTTAGCATATCTTGTTAACCATAAACAAACATATGTGCTTAGAACTGACACGACACACACCTTTAAGTACTTTTGGGGTAACTTTGGTTGACTCATTATATCTAATTTGTAATAACATGTTATGATAAAAGTAATGAAAAAGTTTTTTTTTTTTTTTTTTTTAAGAATGATTTTTATGTTAAAGCATCCTCTATGGTGTTACTGATCGTAATGGATAGAGGATATTCCTTAACTTGATTCACTGGTAGGATTGAAAATAGCTCAGAAGTTATCACTTTAAATGTTTCTACCTGACTCTTTTATGTGATACATGGGAAGAGGTTAATTTATGACCTACATGCATTGTTAATATGAGGGCCAGTCTAAACTTATGCAAAATAATCGAAAGGAATTGTCATGCCAGGGATCAGGTGTTGGGTAGGGTGTTTCGTGTAAGGTGACCTACTTCTTTTTGACACACTATGAATTGTGAAACCCAAAAACAGAATAAGCCAAAGGTTTATGTGGTTTATTCCATTAAACCCTAGCCACAGCTAGATTCACCAAAACTCACTGTGTTAATTGAGAAAGAAAATGCACTAAGTGCAGAAAGTTTAGTGATGACGTCATTGAAAACAAGACTCATAGGGGCACGAAAATCGCTGGCCGGGCCAGCGACACCGCGGTAGCGTACTATCCCGGGTCATGGGACTGGGCCCGAAGGGCCCTGGGTTCGAATCCCACCCGAATATGCGACGTGTCTTGTTCAGCCTCTCCCTTATCTTCAGTTCCTCCCGGGAGAAGGCTAGAAACCGGACGTCAGGGTTAGGGTTAAGGTTTCCAAACACCATAAGTTAAGTGCTTAAACCCATGTTTAAAACTACAATTGTGGGTGCTGTTGACAACACTTGATATTGGGTCCAAAAATAAGTGTTTGCGCCATTGCCAATCGCTCGCCGTGATTGGAAGTATATCATGAGCGTAACTTGCAATCGTTCCTAAGACCATGAAGTATTTTCATTATGACCCGAAATCTATTCTGCACTGTCGTCCTAGCAGTTATTTTTGGAACCATTCGAATTAGGCCTTGTTGTCGGGTCATCTGCGTGTTAACATTGCACTAATTAGAATGAAACCCTTGAATATACTAAAGGAACTTGTAGAATTCTTGTGTGCATTGGACGGAATTGACTCATTTCATTATGTTTAGGATCTTGTGATTCCTATACCTTCTCACAAAAATGTGTATCATCATCCTAGTTTTTCCCTGCACATGGACAACTCAATTGTTTCATGCAGTCATAACACTAATCTCAGCATACCAGTGAAAAATTTAAATTCCTTGCTACGTTCTTCGCCAAACTTTTGGGTACCCATGCCATGGAGTATTGATGCTAATTAAGGGTGTTTTCCACTCTATTTATAAACCAAAGGCTTGTGTTAAGGGTATGAGCTGCCCGACGCAAAGTGGGGACGTACGGGTGTGAATACGACCAGGTCATAGGTATACCAAAGGGACTTTAAAAATGGTACATACTGCCTTTTTGTCAGGTGCTTGGCCTAAAAGAATGGAGTAGAAAAGTGACCACATGGAGCAAAAAGAAGAAGATTCAGTAGCTTCCCACAATTCAATGCTTTCAAGTGGATGTTTGTACAGCTACTGATGTGAAGCGTTAGAGATGAACAGAGCTAAAAATTGACAGTAATAATACAGACTGCATTTAGGAATGTATATCTCTAACGATTCACATGACTACCTCTACAAAAAAACTTCCAATGGAAGCAAGGCATTGTGGGAAGTTACTGACATCTTCTCTTACAGGAGCTACCAGAAGACTAACCCCCCAACTGTAGCTTTCACTGCATTTGCCAACATTTGGCCTAGGGTTAATGAAATGGAGATAGGGCCACACTATGCACATCGGCCGAAGGAAGACTTTTAAACTCTGCGGTATTTTAAGCACGAAAATTAGTTATAATGACAAATACACTCATTATTCCAGGAAAATTGGCACAAACACTGGATGTTGTATGAACTTTATATTGTCTTCCTTATTCATCTGACATTATTTGACCAATTGTTTTCTTAATACCGTGTCATTTATTACAGTTGTATATTTTGATGTACATCAACTAAAATAACTTCTTCTGCAACGTAGGTATATGTCACAGTCACCAATACTTCTGCGGTCCGGTTTTTGTTTAATTTCTCGTCCATTCCATGGATTTACTGCTCTATTTGTTTCGTTGACAGATGTCTAGCTATTAAAATGATGTTAAAATTTGCAACCCTGTCAATCTGAGATCATGTGCCCGAATTATTGGTCTATATTTTGATATCATTACCTGAATTGGTTTGGGGTAATTTGTCTCTTACTCATTATACCACTGAGTTGTTCAAAACAAATCTTGTTTTGTTTGCTTCTTTTCAGTTGTTTGGAAACGTCTTATTCTATGTGCTTTTTGCAATCACGCACTTCCTTACATGCCTTGCCCTCAGTGCTCAAATATACTATATGGGGATGTGGAAAATGAGTAAGTAAAATACAATGTTTTTTTATCTTGATCTTGTTGATCTCTTATCTGTAAACGTAAGTTAAAGAACCGTAATGCTGTACATTAGCTTTTTAAGTAGGGACAGGTGACGTTTAGCGATAACAAGCAAAGTGCCCAAGGAGTCCAAAGCACTGAAGTGTTGGCAAAGAACAAGATCAAGCATAGTACCCTGGTTCAAGCCCAGCGAAAGTCAGATTTCTTGGTCATACTCAATAATTCCTATAAGATCGGAAATTCAGTGATCACACAAAAAAAAAATGCAGTGCAATTGTGGAATTTCTCCTCGCTCCCATCCATTGCATAGAATGTGTAGGTATATACAATGAATGTGCAGCATGTCATGGTTTGGAGAGTCATGTAAAGCTGCTGGTCCTGTGTGTCTTAGGATCCATTCCTGAGTGTGTAAAAGTTGCAAACCTTATCAAAAGAGTAGGGAATCATACCAGGCCTGTTACCTGCACGCATCACTCAAGGTACCAAGTCCCTTCCAATATGCACTAGGCCAACATGGAAAAGTAGGCCAAAATCCAGAATGGGAACATGCTTTAGCTTCATCTAGAGAGTACAGATAAAGCTAATGATTAAAGCTGCCATCAAGATTTATTTAACAGGGGTAGTACATTATTTCATAATATGAAAAATTGGACCCTGATATACTTCATCCAGCCTGAACTAAGAAGTGACGTCATAGCTTTCACACAGGCTTAAATGTGCAAATCGCAGTAAACCACAGCTGTAATCGCGAGAACACAAAGTCGGCGGGCGTGATACGCATGCGCCATAGCTGCACGAAAGCTATGACTTCAGGCCGGACCTGAATATAGGGTCACCTACCTATGGTTTCTCTAATGGACCATGATTGGTTCACCAAACTATGGTTTCTCAAAGGTAATATAGGTAAATGGAGAGAGAGAAAAGGCAGAAGGAGAGGTAAATAGTTTAAAGTCATCTTCATCACAATGATCAAACAATCAATTGTTACTCTATGTTTCCTTGTTTCAGATCTTGGCATCTTCAAGCGAATATTTTTGGTATTGAAGACAGATTGCCTACAATGTGCAAAGCCAGTGTATGTGGTAGGTACATGTAGTAAAGGCATACAGTAGAGCCACTCACCAGTGAAGTTGTATGCATGAAGACAATTGGTCAAGAACACCCCACTTCAGGCTTTGGACCCAAAAAGAGTGGGGAACCCTTAAACAAGTGTTTTAGCATTGTTTTATGACCAACTTATGCTCTTTTATGATGGCTGTATCTCTAATAGCCATACAACTTCAGAGATGAGCAGATTCCTTTTATAAGTAATCAATATTGCTGGTCAATATTGTTAGCACCTTCCATGTTTGTGTGTGTGTGTGTTTATGATGTAAAGTTGCACTCGTGTGTGGACAGGTTTGGCTTTACAACTTTGGGCTTGACACAAATTCTTTCAGACAATATAGTCCACAGTACTGAGACAGCACTGCTCAAGGTCCATAACAACATCATGTCGGCCATGGAGAGACAAGGTGTTACTATTCTTGTCCTTCTTGATCTCAGTAGTGCATTCGACACTATAGACCATCTTGTGTTGTTGAAGCGACTTGAGGATCTGCTTGGTATACATGATGTTCCTCTGACATGGTTTAAATCGTACCTACACGGGAGATCTCAGCGTGTGCTCATCGATGGCAAATTCTCATCCACTCAGCTTTTGCTTTTCGGAGTACCTCAGGGATCGGTGCTCGGTCCTCTACTATTTGTCATTTATATTCTTCCACTTGGATATATCATCAGAAAGTATGGGATGGAGTTGCATATATATTTTGATGACACACAAGTGTATGTGTCTGTGTGTCCAATGTCTGTAGAAGGCGTTGAACTTGCTGTGTCCAAGCTTGAACACTGAAATACAAGACTGGATGTCACAAACTTTCTGAAACTCAATGCTGAAAAGACCAAGGTTATGGTGTTCGGTTTCAGGGCCCAGCTTGTAAAGTTTAACCTGTCGTCTGTTTCTGTTGCTGGAGTTGACATCACTGTCCAGCCTAACCCAGTGAGAAATCTCGGGGTAATGTTTGATTCGGCGATGTCAATGGCAGCTCGAGTTGCAAGCGTGATAAAATCTGTGAACTTTCAACTTACCAAAATCAGTAAAGCTTGCAAAATGCTCACCCAAGAAACAACCAAGACTGCTGTTCATACCCTTGTTACTTCCAGATTGGACTATTGTAACAGCCTCCTTATTGGCATCAACAACTCTCAGTTAAATAGACTTCAGAATGTCCAAAGAACTTCTGCAAGGGTTATCACCAACAAGCATAAATATGACTCCATCACACCTGAACTCATTGCCCTTCACTGGCTGCCAGTAAGATATCTCATTAAATTCAAAGTTCTGGTACTGGTTTACAAAGCACTTCACAATCAAACACCAAGCTATATCTGACATGCTTCATCTGCAACCGGCTCACCGATGTCTGCGTTCCTCCACCTCATCAACACGGCTTGTTGAACTTAGAACCCACTGAATATCTTTTGCTGACCGGTCCGTTTTCTTGTGTCCGGCCAAAAATTGAACAATTCTTCCAGAATGACCATCAAAAATTCTGCATCCCTAACCTCATCAAGAAACTTCTCAATTCCATCTCTTCCAGATTGCTTATCAGTGGTGACTTTTTCATTGTATTATATACTGTTGTGTTTATTAGCGGCATTAGTACAAATTTTTTATTTTTGCACTATATAAATTTTGATGATTGATTGATTGTTTGAGTTTTTTTCCTCTTATCTTTGGAAGTTAAATACTTATTTATTTGAATACTTGCAAAATATGATGCAGACAATATATTGCCACATGCTATAAAATGACAAATGCAAATATAAATCACAAGTTGGCCCTGATTGAGATGTTGAGCCATGGTTGAGCTGTTTTCATCATAATATGTGACTGCATACGACAAAATCTACTAGTTGGTACATCTTATTGCAAATTGCAAGAATTGCAACCAAAATTTGGGTCTTATTTACAGTTGAGAATCTGTACATGTTTATGAGGTCACAGGTCACATTCC
Source organism: Ophioderma brevispina (assembly GCA_023653785.1). Classification (NCBI taxonomy): domain Eukaryota; kingdom Metazoa; phylum Echinodermata; class Ophiuroidea; order Amphilepidida; family Ophiodermatidae; genus Ophioderma; species Ophioderma brevispina. The sequence continues at coordinate 8,642 of JAMKCH010008622.1, forward strand.
AAGGTCCAGGAATGGTAAAGTTGCATGAAAGTTTTGGGATCCACAACTAAGACGCACAGTATCCAAAATCACTTTTGATGCCTCAAAATTTGTTTTAAAAAGGCAGTAATTTCACTCATGTTTTTTTTTACAAGAATTAAAATATTATCTCACACTTTTCTACAGAATCGATGATTGTACTTATTATTGGAAATGCTGTTAATGGGGCTTGTCAGTAGGCCGTATATGGATATTAATATAAAATAATAATTATAGTTTTTTTGCTTAGTGCTTTTTGACCAGTGCAAATTGTTATTCTTATTTTAGAAAAAGTGCTTTCGGGATTCTAAGGCATTTTCCGGTTTGAGTTATGTTCGTTAGACATCGTCGAGAAAAGCTTATTCCCAAATTCACTGAATACCGATCTTGCGGTTTTGATGTTTGAGCAAATCCATGTATGAGGGTTCCCATAGGCTCTGAACTGTAATTTCGGCTGGCCGCTTACGGACATAAAATACAAATTTTGCGAATTTCCTTACAGATACGACCGAATTTGCAGTAAAATTTTGGCATCACGTCCATTACTAGGGCTAAACGGTTAGATAATAAAAAATCTCAACTTTTTTGGGGTAAGTCGTGGGACGAGGCTGTGGATCACGAAATGCCCCTTTAAGAACAATTTTAGCAGGGTGCCACAATTTGACAAATAGGCAACAGCTACACACATCAATTTGCCATAATGTGTAAAACTAGATTAAAAAAAATAAAAAAAATAAAAAAAATAAAAAAGATGAAATTTCTAAAATTTACACAAGTAAGAGAGTAATAAATTAATCCAAAATCAGTTGTCAAAACTGAATTCCTAAACATCAGCATATCCTTTTATAGCGTATGGTCTGTACACAGAGACAGAAAGTTTTAAGTGATCTTTAAAACAAAATGTCTGGAGCTGGAATTACCACCCAAAGTCATTGCCACAGAATTGTGCTTCAACCTCTTGTACTGCAAAATTAAGACATCAAACAGCACATTTTTTTGAAGAGCCCCCCAATTTTCAAATTTGACATATTTTTTGCAAAGTTTGTTGGTAATTGGTCTAGAAACTATACCTGCAAACGATAATGCCTTGAAAATTGCGTATAATCATAAAAATAAGCGATTTTGTAATTAGAATCTTAACGGCAGGGCTGGAAATGCTAAGTTTAATGTCCGTCATGTGAAAGTGCACCCTCAAGAAAATGACCTCGAACTTGACCCCTTGCCTGAACCATAAAACAACTATGTATGAGCGTAGACACGTATTGGCGCTATTTCCTCCCCGGCTATTTCTATTGGAAGGAGGCTGTTTCTAACAGCCGTTGGATTATTATCGAGCTCTCCGATATAATTAATTCTAATTAAAAAATCCTTTTCATTTGCAAACAGACCATTTTGCCAAAAGAGCTTAACCATTCACAGGTATCGTTTTATAGCCATTACCAATGCAACTGTGTGTAAAAATCTCAAAATTTTGGGAAAATTGGGGGCGCTCTTCAAAAGTGGCTATTATTGCTTTAAGATCCAAGTTTCATGGAATAATACTAATCACCCTCTGTCTCCTATGTATCTTATTTTCAGAATGATTTATGCTAGTCGCCCAACCCAAGGATTGTCATTCACTCCTATATTCTTGCATAACTTATTGTAAACTTTACTATTTAATGGCCATTTTATATGATAATGAAGGAATATTGAATACATGGAACAGACGGTGAGTATATTGATCCATCCCACAATGCACCAGTTTTGGGAAATTTCATTCCACCTCAAAAGTTCATGTGACTCATAAACCTATTCTTAACACTTAAAAAAACCCCTGACTTTAATGCTCATGTTTAGCCCACCAAAAGTGTTTTACTTAGGGATTTTTTTTGCAAGATTATGAAATGTCTTGTGGTTCTTAACTTTTGGAACACTTTTTGTTCCTAAGAAGTACCGACATTGTTTAGTATCAGTACGGTATAAGGCACTTGCTATTTCATCTGGGATTGATCAAAACACCTGACATGGAACATTCCTTGAAAATCAAGCCAATGTGCCGTACCCACTTTCAATGATATATCCCATATAGCATTGGACCAAGGTGCAGGTGATGACAATTAAAAAGTGCAGCAAGAGTTCCAAAAGTAGCTACTTTCGGCCTCGGTCACTGTATATTACACTATCGAGTGGATTGGCAGTTGCACGGGAGTGTTTGAGAAGCCCGTGTCACTATGATGGATTTGAACCAACAACATCCTCTTACCGGCCTGCACGTAACCAATTAAGTAATAAATACCGGGCAAGTCAAAAAGATTTAACTCGTTATGTAAATATTTCTACAGCAGTGAAAAAATCTACCAAAGATAATGACTGTCTAATATCAAACAGATTATTTTACGGACTAGAGATTTTTTTTTTTTTTTCTTTTGAATTTTGATTTTTTTAACTTATGCATGAGAAGTTATTGCTAACTAAAGATAGTACCCCTTTCACCTCGGTCCCGGAATACAGGGTGGCGTATAGCCAAAGAGGACTTTGGATGAGTCTAAACAATGTACATCATGACATTCTTTGCTTGCTTGATACCTTGGTGTAAAACCTAATTCTCAAGAGACATATAAAACTACTTCATTATCATAAATCAATAACAAATTATGAATCTTACACACAACTTTGAAGCATTTATTTTAATGAATGTTCGAAATTGTTCACATATCGCGGACACTTTGACATGCAAATATAGCAATCCTGTGCAATACAGCCGGTTGCTCCACATATTTCACCGACGCCTTGATGGGGCTACTTTGGGGTTCAATATTGAAAATTGCATACATTCAATGTCCATCTGTGTTTCCCTTTGATCTCATCCTTTCATATCCCTTCCTCTCTTTTCTTTACTCACTTTATGCTTGTCTTTTCACTTTTCCCGCTACCGATAGCTTCAGCTTATTCCTGGTTTCAGAACCATTGGGAAGGGACATGAGCCCGTCCCCATGCCCCCGGTACCATACTGTCATTAAGAAATATTATCAACAACGGTTGGTATGGCTTAGGTAGTGGACTTCGAAAAACAAAGGTATTAAGATTTAGAGACAGTAACTCAATGGGTTTGCTGCTGTGGACGTGAAGCATTGTACAACCGTGGTCAATATGGTTTTTGGTGGCTTTCCATTAATTTACCATATCTATAATATGCGAAAAGGTAAACTTTTGATTTTTTTACCAATGACAGTGAATAAAGTAAGCTATTGTTTTCATGTATAAACAACAATTTATAAACTTGTTAAATATTTTTGATATTTTTCTGAAATTGAGTGTAAATCTTTTTGACTCACCCTGTAGGGTTGGTAGAAGAGACATGGATTAAAGTGCTTGTTCCAATCATCTTTGGGACCAACCCAGAGGGTGCATCAGTTTTGGGAAATTTTACCTCAATAAGGTCATGTGATCCCACAAAAATCATATTCCTAACACATAAAAACTCTGACTTTTACACTCATTTTAGCCCACAAAGAATTAGTACTTAGGTAATTTTGTACATGATCATGAAATGACTTGTGGTTTTAAACTTCTTGAACACTTTTTATTCCAAAGTACTGACATTTGTTTTGTACAGTACAATATAGCCATATTGCAATGCATTATGGGATTGGTTCAAAACACCCTTCAAGGACCAACTCTATTTGCGAAAATCTTGCCATGTAGACCTTCAAAGGTCATAATTTGTACAAATATGTTGTAGTACTTGCTGTTGCCCATTCTTAGAGAGATGTTTGAAACTAAATTTTTAAGAATCTTTGCCCATGATGAAATTTGGGAAAAATTTGTACCTGATGTAGCTGGTGGACTAATGGTGGGTTCATACTTCATCGGCAGACGTCGGCTGATGCTAGTCTTTCGAACATGTTTTGCGCGCCGAATGCATGAACGTACGCATTGCATAAAAAGCATATTCGAAAGGCTAGTGTTTGCAGACGTCTGTCGATAAAGTATGAATCCACCTTAAAGAGGGGCATTTCGTTATCAACAAAGCACTCTCGTCCCCACCCGACTTACCTAAACAAGTTGAGATTTTTATATCATCATCTACCCGCTAATCCATGTGTGCCAAATCTTACCTGCAAATTTTAGCCGTGTCTGTAAGTAATTAGCAATTTTGTATTTTTGTCCATAACCGGACAGAATTATAGCCAGTGGCCTATGGGCCTTGGGAAACGAGCATTTGCTCACTACCACAAACTGCAAGAGTTGGGATAACAGCTAAAAAGTTGTGAATAAGCTTTTCTCAAGGATATCTAGTGAACAATGAATAAAACAGAAGGGGCTGAATCACAAAATGCGCCTGTTGTCAAACCTACGGTGTCACTAGTTTATATGTTTTTGTTGTATTCTGGTTTGTCAGAAATAAAGACTTGAAAGATGCCGTGTTTCAAGCAATATTCAATTTCTATTTGATTTGCCTCTTTTCCAGCTTCGTTACAAAGAGCGTATTGTTCCAGTAGCGGCCGTCTGTACTGTAGGGACATGTCTACTTGGGGATTTGCTCTTATTTCTTTAATTAGGGTCTCACCAGTTTGGAATGTAAGTATAAGTTTTCCCAGTTGGTATGTGTACTCATTGTAAACAATATTAATTTTATATTCAAAATGTAAATATGCCCCTATGTGGGAAATACCTACTTAAAGTAATTGTGATAATTAAAGGACACTGGCACATTTGAAAAGTGCAAACCCTCAGATTTTTCCCAAAATGGAGATATTTGCATGGTTGTAAAGCTTTAATATACATTACCTACATTAGCCCTCGCCAAAAAGAGTCCGTATGTCTAATAAACGCCCTGGGGGCGGTGCATTTTTCAAAAGGGAGGGCGTTTATTACAATCAAAAATGGAAAGTCAAAAATCTCGCAAAAATCGCCTTACAACACGTCCTATTTTTTCACTGATTACCAATAAACTAACACACGAGCAGGGGGATGCTGTTTTTCGCCACCTCCCGATGTCAAAGTTCCATACTAATTAAACTATTACAACTGTGTCACAACTGCGATGATGGTCGGATTAATACTACAGCCCGGCCATTATCGCGATGTGATTAGGTAGCTACCTCATTTTCTTGAATTGTTTATCCAAAATTGTAGGGGGGGGGCGTTTATTAGAGCATGGGCGTTATTAGGACCAACACGGTAAGCCCAAACCAGTGCCTTATTGTAAACCGAATGATGTCATAATCAATGCCTTCTGGCGTATTTATTCATCAGATGAAGAAATGGCGTTTAAAAAAACAAAAAAAAAAACCCAAAGACAACACACGCCAGGTTATGATCTCATGGCATGCCCTGTTGGACCATCTGTGGCCTTTGTGGCTTTAATATCATATGGATTGTCTATGATTTTTATTCAATAGACCCACATTTTTATTAAAGTTACCTTAATAAATACCTTGGATGTCTGTACTTCTTATTAATGCCCCGATCTGTTTTTGGGTATGTTTTTTATATGCGGAAAAATTCTTATTCTTCCAACGGCCTAGACTATCATTTGCGAGCAAACTTGAAGAAATTTTTTCATATTTTGTTAAGATGTGCCAGTGCCGATTTAACAGTAATCTAAACAAGATCTCAAATCAGTCTGAAGTATGCAGTAAATGTGAAAAGCTACGGTGTTGTTCCCAGTAAACACACAAACTATTAAAAATAACACTCCCCCATATTTTTAAGAGAAATAATTGAACTTCTAATTAGGCCATATTTGAAAACTACTTTCTTACCTATAACTCACGGATTTCAACTTGCCCCAAAGCTTCTTCTAATAGGAGAAACCTGCATTACACTAAACTTTGTCTCATCTGAAGTATGAAGTGGCACGTGAGGTACGTCCCCCAGTGCGACCTTTCAGTTGCTGGCCCTGTGCTTTACCCTACGCGTGCGCTGAAGTCTGTTCAATGTAAACGCCTGTGTCGCTACTTCTTACTTCGAACTGGACAGAGTATATCGTACAAAACTAAAAATATCAGTTTATAGTAGATTATCCCTATTCTGTAATATTTATTCCAGTTTTATTTAAACCTACCATATCATCTCCTACTATGTGTGTGCATTTTCTGTATCTCACTGTGTTTATATAGTACGCAGGTCGCATCTGCCACTTTTTATCCCCCTGGCTGAAAAAGCAGGAGGTGTGATATTGCGAGGGTGCGATGTCCGTATGTGTTATGTGTGTAATGCTGTTCCAGTTTGGTTAGTTTTTTGTTTTTCGTGTCTTTGAAAGTTGAAGATCCGATGTTAACCAGACTTGGTTAATGTGGCAGTAGGGTTTCCTTCATGTGTGGATGATGTCAAAGGTCATTGACCAAGGTCAAAGTTCATCTTATGTCATGTTTCAGACTGCCATCTTGCCAGGGGATGGCGCAGTTTACTTGCTGTATTTTTTTATAATTGGGATACATTTACTAAATGATTTGGCTTGCCTGCTAGGTGGCGCACTGCGCATCTCCATACAGTGATGGAGAGAACTGCGTTATTTAAATGTCAGTGATTTTGCATTCAATTTAACTTCTAATAAAATGCCCTTCTTTGGATAATGTGTCTCTGGAGGTTCTGGATGTTATTCTTATTTTGGCAGATGATCAATCTAACTTTTGAACAATCCACATTTTTAATTTCCCCCGGCTGAAAAATCAAGTGGGAATCGATAAAACGTGCGCACATGTCCCGTATGTATTTGTTCCAGTTGGTTTAGTTTTTCTAACCGAGGTTTAGTTTTCGTTTTTCAGTCTCCTTCAAAAGTGAAGTCTTGATTAAAACCAGACTTGGGGTTAAGGTGCACATGGATCTTTCATATGTGCAGATGTCAAGGTCCCATGGACCAAGGTCAAAGGGTCATCTGAGGTCAATTTTCCATACTGACAGTGCCATCTTCCAAGATGTATTTTTGATTTAGCCTTTGGATAATCTGAGTTCCACTGAGCAACCAAATCTAAAAGTGCAAAATCCTTGCATTTCTCAGAAGTAAATTGACTGCTGTACTTATTGTTTTTGATTTTATTAAAGCTCCAGCCGATCGCGAGAAATTTAACCAGGTTGTATTTTGCTGAAATTCTATGACGGCCATGACATCTGGCACTTCCTGTCATCATTTGCTCTCTTCTTCTCATTCCTGGTATGTACTAACAAGAGAAAATATCAGTAGCTTCCCACAATGCATTGCTTCCAATGGAGGTTTTGTACAGCTACTAATGTGAATCGTTAAAGATAAAACATGGCTAAATTGACAGTACTGATCACAAACTTGTATTTTAAAAATGTTTCATCTCTACCTGTACAAAAATCTCCATTGAAAGCAATGCATTGTGGGAAGCTATTGATATCCTCTTTGTATCAAATGTTGACTTATTACCCAAGTTTTTGCCATTTGATTTTGTATATCGTACAGGTTGTGAACTGTCGACCAAACTCCCTTCATGCAATAACGTAATATCTCTAGGGTTTTGTGATTCCCCAAATTGAAAAATGCATACATCAGCAGGAAAATGAAAATATTGAATGTTTGTGATAGGTGTGTGCTACATAAAAGTAGGGAAGCAAGAGTGAAATTTTTCCAAAAAATGGAAGATATTATCTTTGGAGCAAAATTAAGTCTAAATCTAATATGAACTGACCATGAAAATGAAAAGTAGGGAATTGGCCAAATTGTTCAATATTGAGTCAAAATTTTTGGGTTGGTATAATTTATGACCCCACTGCTCATACCCGAGTCTGAATTCAGCAGTCTTTATGGAATAAAGTGTATAATCATTCTTGGGGGGATAGATCATTCTCATGTGCAGCATGTACATCAAATCGTCCAATACCCTGATGCAATTTAAGAAAAAATCTTAAAACATATCTTTTTAATGAAGCTTTTAAAAAATTGTAATGTTATATTTTCTGATTGTATTAGGTTGTTCATGATGTATTATATTTTGTGTGTCTATTTAATGCAGCATTTCATCATTTTTTCATATGTTTGTGTAATTTTTCAAATTGTTTATGATGTATATATTTTTTAATATGGTATTGGATGTTAAATTGTTAAGTTATATTGTCATTGCGCCTTGAGCGCCTTTCTTTGGCGGATATGTGTGCTTTATAAATTTTCATTATTATTATTATTATTATTATTACTTTATTCCACAAAGGCTGCTGAATTCAAAAGTTGGGTAATGAGAAGTAGGGTCACAAATTGTACCAACCCAAAAATTTGACTCTAGAAGGCATTAGAACTACAGCATCTTTAAAGTGAGTCTTTGGAGAGGCTGGTAAAAAGTCTTACTCTATATCAAGATCAGTGTGAAGACAACTTCAGCTTTAACTAATGTTGTATGAAAGTAGTCTTTCTTAACTGATCAAAAGTACCAAATCGCTTCCAAAATAGTGATTTGAAAGGACCAAGGATATTGAAAAATTGAATGGTTATACAATCAAAGTCAAATTTATGTACTGTGCAGAAGATGTCAAGTTTGTGGAGAATAACATATTGATGCTATTTGTTAATGATGGATGTTTGGTTTTATAGCAATAAAGAAGAAGTATGATTTTTATGAGCAAACCTCTAAATTGTACCCATTAATCACTTTGCCTGGACTTTGGGTCACTTCTAACCCAGATTCACTTCAGTGGGTCCATTGTTTTAGCGCAGTCAAGTTGAACCATTACTCAAAGCTAGCGAGACATAGCAATTCTGACTGGAGTCTGCCCTAGATTTTCTAGCCAGAGTGTCTCGCCTTGAGGCTGTTTTTCAATGAAACTGCAACCTGATATCAGCTCCTCTGCCCAAACGTGTGCCAACGGGAGGTCAGTAATTGCCATTCTTTATCCCTAAAGTCCCTGGTGTGTGAGGCCCATGAATTTGCCTAGCACGGGTCCAGGTTAAGGGTTAACCCATGACAAAATAGGTAATTAAAGGTGCTTGTTCCGATTTATGTGTATTGTGTTCTCTACTTGATATGAGAGCCCGGCACTTGCACATGCACCCCATCAAGTACCGTGGGAAACAAACTTGCGGTTTTGATGGTAGACGCAATAATGCATGTTGCAAAGCCCTATTCAATACTGTGCTAATATTGATTGTTAACCACTAAAAAGGCGGTTTTTTGTTTATATCTTGGGAATGAATTGGATTTGAGGGTTCAAATTTCAGGACGCCAATGAGAAAAATACGGCCTTTCATCTGATATCAAAATCGATACTACTTCTGGGTAAATCAGGGGGGTCCCAAAGACAATCGGAACACGCACCTTTAAGTCTTGCTCGGTGTATTGGTATTTACACAAATAGCCTAGTCAGGTCCATCTGAGTATTCAAGCCAGGAGCTTATACACGTTTTGAAATTTTAACTACTTAGTTCTCCAGGAAGACGATGAATATTTATTCATCTTTCCTGGAGATAGCCAGTGCACAGAAGTGTTGAAAAACATGTGCGTTATTAAAATTATTAGAATTATTAATAAATATTCATTGTTGTGTACCTAAAGAACGATGCAGTTAAAATTTCAAACCAAATATAAATCGTATATGTGAATACATTAACACAGCTGTCTAAGTAACTGGTTCATTCTGACACTAATAAGAGGTCAACTTGGTAAGGTTGACTAAAAAGTGAACTTCTATCAGATCCAAGTCCAAAGTGGTGAATAAAAACTTGTATTGTTGGATGTAAGTAATACCATGCACTGGGTCATCACTATTTACAGAGTAATGACTAAGTTTCATATTGGTCCCTGCAAGGGGGATCTTGCAAGTTTTAAGTATATTGATTTTAGTTAAATTTTAACTATTAATATTTTACTTAATTTTATCATCCATTTTTAGTTGGTGCTAACTCTTGACGATGATCTGGACAACACACCTAGAGACAAAATTCCAGTGTTTTAAGGTGACCTAACACAGCTGATCAAATTCTTGTCTTCCAACTCTTCAAATATTACTCATCTTTTCCATCCTATAGTGTCATGGATGACGCTGCCTGTAAAAATGTAACTCTTGAATGCCTTAGTCAAAGACTTTTCCTACCAAAGTGGAATATGCTAAGCATATAACTGATATCATCTGAAACTTTTGAGACAGGATCACAATAATAGTACTCAGTTGCAGGCCTGTTTATCGGGCAGTCTGGGTAGCTCAGTTGGTAGAGCGCTGGTCTTGTATGCCAGACATCCCCGGTTCAAATTCTGGCCCAGGCAGGTGTGCCCTCGAATTTTCCTTCGGGGTATTTCTGCTTCGGATTCTGTGTTTGTGTTCTAACATACGATTCGCGCTTCCTTTCTCCACAGTATTACAGGATCACAAGTTAGTAATTCATCTCATTCCAGTGCCATTCATTATTATGTGCAAGGTTTTATTGCTAGCACCGGAGTTTGGCACAATCGCGCAAAACGTGCAAAAAATCACAATTTTTGGGGTCTATCACAATTTTGTTGGTCCGTCGCGAATTTTCACAATTTTGTAAAAAACACCTTTTTTAATGTTAATTCGCCAATAAACAAACACAAACTGATCATAAAATCATTATTATGCAAACGTCAGCGAAAATTGATGACACACCAAGCTTCCAATAAGTGCAAAATATAGTCCAAATGTATTTATAAATCCTAGCATAGAACCCTACCTCTAACCTTGATTCGTTGAACACGGATGACCCGACCTATTTTCCATTGTGAAGCATATAGATATGGCTGGGCTTCGGTGCATTCAACAATAATATTGATGCATGCTATCAAAGCTATCAATGCGCCGTATGGGGTCTTTGTTCATAATTGGTTAATTCATGGGATAATCTCTTCGGAATTAAACAAATTCGGACTTCGGCCCCAGTAGGAATGCTGAAGAGATGAAACAACTTCCCACACGTGGGCACTTTCATTCAGGGGCAAGAGTGAAAAACCTGTCATGTCATCCGAGACCAGGGATTCCCACGTGCGAAAGTAAATACTCGGGGATAAATGCAAAGGCCTCAGCCCGCAGCAGTGCCGCCTACATCTGATTCAAATATTTTATTCAGAATAAGAAGGAAAAATAACAGGTGATAATGATGTGCTGCATGACATTTTTCAGCCGAGGAAAAAAGTAAGAAATAGGATGTGAACTTGAGCATTGTTTTAGCTTGTTTTTGCAAAGACTTTTTCATGTTCCTGGTTGACTAGCAGGGCAAACATTAGGAAACGCATTTTCGCGCTTTTTGACTTAAAAAATCATGCACTTTTGCGCATTTCAAAATACGGGGCGCGCATTTTGCCATTTTAAGTCGCGCAAAACTCAGGTGCCTAGCTTTATTGTGTAACTTTATTGACCTGATTCAAGACATTAGAAAATGATGTTATGCCAACTTGGATTACATGGCATAATGGCATCAACAATAAAATCAGTAAATTTCAACTTTGATCCTCTATCAAATCTTCAACATTTGTTCTTGAGAGAACAGCGCAATTTTAAGGAAAATGATCCAGAAGGCAACTGCCTACCTTGCGTACCGCTTAACCCTCTGAGGTCTATCGGCTGATTTGATTGGTTATACAGTTGTGTTATACGACAGAGACAATCAGAGATGTGGTAAGAAAAGAGACAATCAGAGATGTGGTAAGAAAAGAGACAATCAGAGATGTGGTAAGAAAAGACTAAGGTCGGTATTCACAAAAGCGGGTTAAACAGGGTTTAACCCACAATCATGGGTTAAATTCATGTTATCCTCTATGGGATATTTAACCCAGGGTTAAAATTAACACTGGGTTAAAGTTAACCCGCTTTTGTGAATACCGTCCTAAAGGTTTATACAGATATATAGTGCTATTTTGATTGGTTACTCAGAGGTTATGCCATGCTATATCACATAATAAACCAATCAGAGATACTGTAAGATACTGTAAAAGTGGAAATTTTCGCACTACATTAATTTTCGCGCTTTTCGCACGCTTCTGAGCTAGCGCGAAATTAAAAACCGCGAAAATGTTTATTTTGTGTGTAGGTCTATGTAGGATAGCTGAAAAGAGCGAATTTAAAAACAAGCAAAAATGTTTAAAACCGCTGAAACGCGAAAAAATTACACACACGAAAATTATCACTTTTACAGTAGGTGGTAGACCTTAGGTAGTTAAAGGTGCAACGAGAGATTTCAAATAACAGGTGTCCCTAAAAAATGCAAAAATTCTGATTTCTGCACTGGTGTAAAGCTTTCTATTAAAAATATCCCCATCTGAAATGATTATAGCTGAGAACTGTTTCTTTGGTACAAAAATTGTGAAATTTCTAATTTCGTATAGGAGCAAATACAAAATTCAGCCTGTTTTCTATTGAAATATAAGCAAATCAAAATCACCTTTTGTTTTCATTTTAAGTTATTTCTGTAGCCAAATAAAAGGTAGGGAATCTATTGTGTGTCTAATCTATATGAAATAACTACATATTACAGAAAATATGGATGCCTTGAAATCTCTCGTTGCACTTTTAAATCTGCCTCAGTGGGATAGAGAGTAAAACAAACTGCAAACTGATGTACAAAAGATTTATCGGTTTATTTGAAAGAAGATAGTACCAGTAATAATGAATTGCTGCCCTATTAAGTTTGTAACCTATTTGAGGTGTATTTGTATGGTCCATTGAAAGGATTGTAATACTGACAAAATGCTGTTGTTAATAAGTAAATGTGATATCTGCAATACTTCACCAAAGACATAAATCAAGTCTAGACCGCTACTGGCCACCTTTTGTTTGGAAATTTCTGTTCCAAAATGATTGATGTTTTGGTTGAATTTCAAGGTGGAAAAATGTTGCTAATTTTGTGATTTTTTACTTTTCTGAAGAGTTGAGTTCATTCTGCAAAAATTTCTTGTGAAGATATCATGTCAAGGAATATCAGGAAAGGGAGAAATTTAAATCATACCACTGACATGCAAAGCCAATATTTTCACATGTTATGCATGCACTGTTTTGTCTCTAAGTTCATAGTTCTTATATGGGAAAGAACTGTGAACTCTAACAATGAGACCATATTTCAAAGAATTTTGGGTATTTCTCAACTCCCTTCTGGGGCCATGCTAACCGGTTGCCGTGTGCCAATTTCTTTCAAAAATCAACAAAGTGGTATAGTGGGACTGTTACTTAGCAGGCTTGTATCTCACTATTGTAGAGGTCAACCTGTAACCTGTGACCTTCTTTTGACTTGATATTATATGTATAAAGCAATGTTCATTCCTATGCAGTACCTTTATCAAGACAACATTTTACTGTAGAATAAGTTATCAAATGAATTTGTTATTGGGTAAAAGGGCCCTATCTAATCTTCAGCTTATCCCAACATTCACTTTTTCAAATTTACATTTTTAATGGTTTTTTTTATTTGGATGATAAGATTTAGGTCAATCCTTCCACAGAGTGAGTATGAATTTGCCATTGGGTAATTATACTGGCAACCCCACCCGCCCACCACTGTGCTTCGGCAGTTTTTCCTGGCTTTAGCATGTGCGACTTAAACACAGAAGTGGAGTCCCCATTGGTTCATGGACACGGCTGAGTAGATATTTCTTAATTTCTTACATTTTCATACCTCAACAGTATCCTGATCATATCTCAACACAGATTTTAAAAGTGAACATCGAGAAAGTGTTAAATTTCAAGGATAAATATACCCAATCGGATAGGGCCTTCTCTGTTTTCGCGAACGCGTCGCTAGATGCTGGAGTTGGCTTTGACCTGGAAGTGACGTAAAAGTAGCAAAAGACACCGCCCGAAATGCACGTGTACCAGCTATAACCAAAACAAAAACAAACCACTCGATCGATACGACACCAGGCCAGGCCATGTGAAATTTAAAGAGGTTCACACTTTTTTGGTATAGATTTACTCTGTCTAGAAAATACACAATAAAGGTATTTATCTTACTTGTATTTCCTGTAGGTCACTGTGGAGACGAGTTTTAACCCCTTTTTCTTAACTCGCCGGTGCAAGATTTTACCAAATAGCAAATACACGCAGAATTTACCAGAAATTTTCATAAGTGGCCGTTTACCTATTGTTTTGAGTAGTAGTAGTAAAGTAAGTGGAACCAAAGTTTTAAATCCGGTTTTGTCCCCGTAAACAGGGGTGGCCGGATTCACCTCACACTGGCAGCAACCGCCCCACTCCTTCCTTCCACTTCACCCGATTCAATGCATCCTCCAACCTCATCCCAACCCTCCTACTCTCCTCCTCCACTTGCTTCTTCCATGTCTTGAGCCAATATGTAATGTGTAGAGGGTTTTCTAATATCAAATTTCATTAGTGTTAATCAAACTGAAAATGAAAATTAACATGCATGAATGAAAATCTATGTATTTCAAAAATATTCCGACAGCTTTTTGCTGAAAGTGGTCTTAACTTTCTTACTAAGTTTGAATATTACGACCATGGCATTTAAAAAATGTCGATCCTATCATGCGATTTTCGTTTTGTTAGGCTATTTTTTCTTGACAACGAAACCAGGTTCAAACGTGGACAAGATTCACCATAATTTGACGGTATTCAATCCTTTCCCCCTATCACCCCCTACGCCTAAATCACCATGAACAACAAATGAACAAAAAAGGCCGCGCGTGCCGTCATGCATTACATGCGTAGATTTTAACATTATTCGGCATCACACACTGTACACCGCAACAATCCAAAACCTGTTTGTCACGCTTCAAAAGACTAACCTGTCAAACTACAATGCTACTTTTAGTCGCTTCCCGGTTCATCTACGGTTTCTCAAATACTGCTTCATACAGATTTACATTGATACCAACTTACTGTGAACAAAAGTGTTTTGGGGCTTTAAAAGTTTTCTAAAAGCCGTGCCCATGGACCTTTTAAGGTGCAAACCACACAAAGCATTCCTTAGTTGGTGTACTTGTAGTTAATTTGGCAGGTTAACAATGAAATTTGCTGGGGACATTTGTGTCCCCTCTATTTTGCTACTAACCAGAAAGAACAAAGGATGTACACTTACCAAAATAGTGAAAGAAATTAAGGTGTCATCTCCCAAAAAATAGTGCCTGGGAATTATTTTAAATGATGGATTTTCATCGATGATAACAAATATAGATATGTTTTTGTTTTCAGTACTATACTTGTATATTAATAGAACCATAGTTGCCCGAGTTATTTTTGTGGTAGTTTGGCAAGAGGGGTATTTTCCCCTTTATAAATGGTTTATTTGATTTCTGTTCCCTGTACTGTACTTACACAATGGGCATAATAATGGTTGTATTATGTATTAAGGCACTATCAGTGGTTTGCTAAATCTGAAAATAAAAAAAATCATCCAAACTCAGATTTTTTCATGTCTGTCACAAGAAATAGGTATCCTAACCTTCCCTGCCATGATAAGACTAGAAGCATCCTAATAAGGACAAAATTTGATATTTTAGTCTTCTGTTCCGTACGGACACTTACTACAACTGTCTGAATTGAGATTTGATATCTTGAACACTGCTATTTTCTTCCTTTTCTGTCAATTCTTCAGTTGGAAAAAATAACTTCTATAAACTTATCCTTCACTTTAAGCTATTCCTGCAAATTTCAAATTTTGGACTCTTAAGTATTTAACGGATAATCACTTATAGTTTCTTTACTTAGTAATACTTGGTACCACTCACACTTTTTCCACAGTAATGTGGTTTTACCATTAAATTGTAAGACGTTTTTATTTTATTGCATCTCTTTATTTGTTTACAAATTAATATATGGTAGTCTATGCATTTCCATTCTTTTTTCTGGAACACAATTATTAAGGGCGAGTATGGACATTAGTGTGGTCCATGGGGTTTTGACCCGGAAAAAAATTGTATTGAGTGATTTGCACCAGAATACGCGAGAATGCATCAAAACAACATATCCAAAGTCCCTCATAAATCCCCTTGGGGAAAAAATTATCCAAGATGGCCGCATATTAGCTATATCTCAGCTTTTAAAAGGAGATGTTGTGATTTTAGTTGGTTTTGAAGATATTTTGGGGCCGTTCAAAGAAATCCAATCATGTAAAGCAAATCAATGAGACTTCCTTCACGGCCAAAATCCAAATGGACGCCCCATTGATATAAGGGAGTATATCTCATGTTTTGAATCTGTTGAGGTTCAAAGAATTCAGTTTTTGTTTAGATCTAAATTATTGTGTTTCTTTAAGTCAAAAATCAAACATGGCCACCAAAAGGAGCCAATTTCTGCATTACAATAATTATTTTCTCACTGACATATTATGGCCTTTGCCAGTATATCCTGCAAGGAAGCTCGGTCAAAATGTCGCCTATATAGGAGGGTTGTTTAAAGGCAATACTCCCGAAAAGGGATTGTTCTTAACTAACAATATAGAATTTTAGTCATCTTTAGTCTATCGAAAGCAATGACTGGGTGTTATGTTATCAGAATGCAATTCCAAAACTGCACAAATTGGAACCAGAACGCCGCTCAACATAATAATCATTCGAAAGAATGCTTAAAAAGTTTAGTACGAATGCAGTTCTTCGTTACTTTCAAAACGAATGATTAATTAGGGCCTCAACACGTACGTCTTGCCAGATATGGGCATAGAAATAGGCCATATATATTTCTATTTTTACAACCAAGTACCGAAATGGAAATGGAGTGTGAAAGAAATAGAAAATATATAAAGAGGAATCCCAGGAAATGGGAGAAATAACATTTGGGTGTGAAAAACACCTCAAGAGGACTTCCTATTAAATAATTCAGGTTCCGTTTTTTTTTTGTACCGTCCCTTACAAAATTTCTCTTTATTTATTTATTTCATTACTTATTCACTTATTTATATTTTTTAATTTTATAATTATTCCTTGTCAGTTTTATTATTCGCTTATAGATATTTATTTAGATATAAGTTATTTGTTTGTTCTTTATCCTCGTTCCTTGTTATGAAGTTGAGATAAAGCAAATTATATGTAATGGCGGCCATTTGAATTTCCGTAAGGAAAGGATTTAGACTTAAAAACTCATCACAACATCTACTTGAGAAGCCAAGTATAGACTAATTATATGCAATGTCAGCTATTTTGGCGCCATTTGGATAAAAAAATTCCCCAAAGGGGGGATTCATGGGGATTTTGGATATGTGTATATGATGTATTCTGCAGTCTGGTGAAAAAATCAGCTCAATACCAATTTTGTCCACGTTAGTATGTGTATTCTTCTTTCAGGGACTATACTACATAGTGAATGAATTGTATAGTGAATGATTTTGCCAATATTTGAAAAAACAATTCGATATTCAGTAATTCTTACATTCAATAGAGCTTTAGAGTTATACATGGCAAAAGTGTTTGGTTGACAGCTGCTAAAGTTTGTTCCCCTCTGAATATGTTAAAAATTACGTTGTTAATTATGTAAAATAAATAGTGATGTCCAGTTTGAAATGATCAGTTTTGACCAAAAGACAAGAGAGAGAGAAGGGGGGTGCCAGACAGTGGTGTGATCGGGGCCTACCCGCTCGAGGGGGCAAAGTCCAAAGTCTTGCGGAAATTTTCTTACCAGGGTGTCAAAGGCCATTTTCCCGGTCAGAGGGATAAAAAATGGCTGATTTCGCATGATTTTGAAATGTTTCCCGGCCAAAGTCGTGGGGGGGGGGGGGAGGTATGGGAAGAGGGGGAAGGGGCACTTTGCCCCCCCCCATTCCACCCCAACCCCCCACCCCACCCCCCTCCCCCCCCCCCCCCCATTATGACCACTGGTGCAGAGACTCTAAAATGAACATGATCCAAAGCAAGATAGGACAATGAGCAATTATACTCAAGGCCCTTAATTTCTGTTTCATGTCGGCAAGATCCTAGCATGCCCAAACAAAATAGGGCACCATCTGATTGATGAAAACAGGGTGCCCGCCAGCAAAAGACGCTCATGTGTCGTTGTAACAGAAAATATGTCGCGAATATTTAAAAGTTATTGCAAACAGAAGAAAAAGTGAATCATAATCACACAATGATTTTCAATAATATACCATCGATTCTTGCCAAAATATGACGCATTTAATATTCAAAAAGTTGTGTTTTTCAAAACAGATTGTTATTCCCCAAAATAAATTAATAATAATTAGTTTTTATATAGCGCTTTATCACTTTAACGTCTCCAAGCGCTGTTGCCTATTTATTATTAGCCGCATTAGGAAATCGTCACAATATTTCGCTTCATTTAGGTGGCTAATGGCCAAGCGGAATAACAATCAGCATTAGATTGTAATATCCCCCATTCACTTGACAGCTCCCAAGATTTCGATTGGGTCTGCGAGGCAATTGCGATTAAGTATCTTGCCCAGGGACACAAAACGTTGGCCTAGGCGGGGCTCGAACTCACGCCCTAGTGATCACACGTCCTGCACTTTTCCACTGGACCACACCGCGCTCACAAAAAACTCTACACTGCTGGTTCCTTGCAAAACTAGAAACAGAGCGATATATTGCAATGTAATGCATACAAATGTATGTGTACGTGCATGGACTGTTTTGTTTTTTCCCCTGGTGAAAACACTTTTGACAAGAACAATTCACTTGCCAAGGGGTACTTGAACTACCAAGCCAGAATGCCATTACCATAACCTACCAGGTCATGCAGCTTTACGAACGGGAAAATCAGATTTGGTGAGAAAATGTGATTGCCAGTTCTCTAAATATGGGGGATTAAAAGAACTGGCGAACGATAATTTGCCGCCGATTGCAATACCAAGGAATACAGATACAGGATGCCGCAAATGAACCCAAAAATAGCCGCTAATGATGTGTACAGGTTTTGTTAGGGTGTATTCTAATGTTTTACGTGAGAAAAGTGTAGTGCTTGTTGGACAGAAATGAGATGGATACCGGTCAATAGAATGACGTGGTTTAAAAAAAATAGGAACACTTTTGAGCACATCCGCAATTAATTGCAATTTGAATGATAAATCACATGGTTTGTGCAAATCATGCTTCGGAATACGTATCACATTCCATGATCAAACAGTATAATGTCAACGGTTATGATTTAAAAAGTTCTTTGAAGGTTAATTAAACATGACCACTTTTTTGCATTCAATTCCGAGTGCCAACGTGATGGACTGCTCTCATCTTTCATTGACGTTATCACATTTCTGGTCCACATAAGCACTAACTTTTCTCAAGTAAAATTGTGAAGTAACTATACACAAACCGTACAATTCCAAATTGCGGTATTTGGGTCATTTGTGGCGTGAGTGTTGTATTCCTTTTGGGGTGCTGCAATCGACAAGTCGGCTCTTTGAATCCTCCCATATTTAGGGAACATGGAAATTCAATCAATGTTTTTTCGCACTCAAGGATTCTGGAGAATAACATCTGTTTGAAAAACACATCTTTTTGGGCATCAATGCGCCATGTGTGGTTAAGAAACGATGTTGATACAATTTGTGAAATCATTTTGTAATTATGAAATTGATTTTCTCTTGATATACTTGTGTCTAGTGTGTGTAGTCACATTCCAAGAATAAAGTCAACCTAGAATCTGTGTCCTCATAAGAAACATTCCAAAGATGGTGGTATGTATTTGTCTGTGGTATTCAAGAGTCAAGCAATTCATATTACATGAAAATTGTTATCCACTCTGGCCACATGTGATTAGAAGAGAGAAGGAGAATGTTCAATTTGACACTTCAAAATGCAACACTGATCTAATGTCAAAATTGCCTAAATGTGATCTTATGGCAATAGGACGTATCCAATTGTGGTAGTGACCTGGTTCAGGAGATCTATGCTGTGGATTAAAACACTATCGGCATTCAAAATGCATTCCTTTAACCGGAGAGTTTTAATGATAGTATCATAGTAATTATAGCTATAGTATTATTTTTACTATAATCAACGCTCCATGATTTAACCCGCCTTCAAGTCAAATTCACAGCAACTAACCAAACTTTTAGATAGACATATTATTCTAAATGTAGCCCAAAGAATTTGATAAAATGTTACATATAGAAGTCACAAGGATGCAAAGAGGTTTATTACCATGATTTCGTCATGTGTTGTATGATATTGTGGCAGTTTTAGCGCTTGACGGTGAAGGAAATGGACGGAATGAGTTCTATATGTACCCCCTTTTAAATAGTACAGGAAACAAATTAGTTTTCATTTGGCATTATACTAATAAATACCCTAACCCAAAGCCAAAAAATAAAAAAAGAATTTATGACATGGTAGAACTTCGAAGAGGGGTGGGATAATGGAATCTTGCCGGAACTCATTTGCATACTTGGACTTCTATATGAAACGTCTCCAGAATTTGCTGGTGAATGGGAGGGAATGCCAGTAATTGGATTACAAAACTAATCCATCTCCTTCGTTTCTCATCTTCTATGACTCAACTAGCCAAGAGATTTGGAGACGAAGAGAAGAAAAAAATAAAGTTATAAAAGCCATAGAATACACAATAAATTTGTTCTTTTTAAGGGCTTTAACTCTGTAATTATAATTGCTAGAAGCCAGGGGGATTCCAACATTCATTGAAAGTTCAGATGTTGCGGCAACACAATCTGTATAAATGCTGGCTTTCTGTAATGCAGATATTGGTCCTATTTGGTCAGATTAGATCACATACAAATTACGAATGAAACAATTCTTTCACTAGGATAATTCTTTTCACTAGGATAATTCTGATTGTATTTTTTGCTTCACCTGGGGGGTAGGCATTATCTTATCAATTACCTTGTGGTAGGTTTAGGCACATACAATTATGTTATTATTATGACTATTTCTATAGCCAAATTTTGGGTTCAGTTTCCACGAAAAAATGAATTTTTTAGTAAAGGCCACAATATAAAATCTTGTCACATGCAAAGTAAAGTAGGTAAAACCAGTTCCTATTCTCTGTTAAAACATTACATAATACATTGATTTTAATATATATATGCTTCCAAATCTCCTGATTCTAAGATAATTTGCTCCTCTAGACTGCTTAAGTATTGAAATATTGGGAAGTATAGCCGGATAAGTTTACTGTAGTCCAGCTGTTTTGACCCCATACAAATCGTATTTATTTTAGAACATTTTACAGCAGTGGCGACACAATTTTGAAACTGGATATAAGTCAGGATATGCAAGAGCTATTACCTTTGCCAAAAAATTTGAAAAATCCATTGTGGGAATCTTGCCATATAGGCCTACAAAGGTTATGTTATGATTTTTGTAGTATAGTGACCTCTAATGCCCATTCTCCTTAGAGAGACCGTGGAAAACTAGATTTAAGGAAAAATCAATTTGCCCGGAAGCGAAAGTTCTTAAAAATTAACACAGGATGACGTTAGTGGAATAAGTAATCTACATTAAATGTCAAAAAGTGTGGCGCTGTGATATTTTTGTTTTTCTGGTTTTGTCATAATAAATAAGACTTCAAACAGCTGTGTAGAAAGTGTATAGAATAGAAATTATGAAATGCAATTGTGCATCATGATCAAATATATCGCAACTTTTTGTGTCAAAATTTTTACCAAAGCAATTCAGTGAAGAGTTAATGTAACTTAGTAGTGTATACTGTTACCAATGATTTCTTTGTAGGAAGTGTTGTTTATTTGCAGCTGTTGTAGTTGTATATTATTGTTGTAGTCTTATCTGAAGTTATTACCATTGTGAGAATTAATAGATGTGGGTAGTGAGATTTTTAAAATTGTACATTAATATAGATAATGGTTCTTAGCGCATGTGAGTGTATGAGGGGGAAATTTAGCATAGTTCGTATTTCACACACCCCATGACGTCATCACGGATAAACCTCTATGGTGACATGTACGGTCAAGCTATGTAACAAATTTATACAACACGTTTTACACTGGACCAGAAGTTGAATTATCTATCTTTGATTGAGTCATCATCAATTTCACTTTTTCCTTACATGTACTGTGCAGCGTAAGTTGCTAAGCCTTAGAAACTGTGTAGGACATTTCGCCGATTGAGGGCTGCTCATTAAATGACGTTTGGCGTACTCAGAATATTTGAGAAACAGACCGGTTGTTTGATCGTGGAAATTTGTATTTACATTGTAGAATCTGCATAAATTCCCCCACATGTGCAATCGTAAGTATAGGTTGTAGCAAATAAACCATTCTATCATTATGAGTGAAGTTTCACAGAGGATTTACTGCTCGTTCCGTATCCAGTTTTCTCTCTTTGACCTTTGGTCGCTACAGTTTGACAAGTATATTTCAAACTTATTTCCCTTCTAATCATCTTCAAAACATTTTATCATAGCGACATTTTTTATGGCAATCCTGATGTTTAACCTTTATCTTCGTACCATATTTGCTGCATTGGTTTGTAATAAACCTGTGTCGTTTTTCCCAGTATGCATAGATTCACTCAACCCTCGACCTTTTGGCTGTTACTGCATGCCACCTACGGCGGATCCGGTAAGTGCGTAATTCCTGTTTCTAAATTGAAAAAAAATTGGCTATGTTTGAAATTCTCAAGACTGGAATAATACCGACAGGCATTGTGGGGAAAAGTGATGCGGCCCGTAAGAGATTGCGTGTTAATTTGTCCGTGTCTGCGAGTACCGAATTACCTTACCCGACAAAAACGTTTCAATTTCCTCCGTAGGTTCTATAGGTTCAGACCATGTAGATAATATCTTTCGCAGGTTGACACGACTACACACTTTCTGGACCGCCGTACATGCCACCCTGGTTGAAGAGCCCGATTGGAGAATGTCTTACCCGGCACGCTATTTTGCCATTAATATGTTTGTAGCCAGAGTCCCCGGTACTTCTTCATAACTAACAACATTGCGGATGAAGTCCATATACGTTTTTCAAGGACTGAAAGATTTAGCGGAATTCATGAGGAATATCACATAGCTTCAACGGCGAAGTTTTCATAGTGGTAACGTTGATTGCATTGAATAAATCATCGAGTTTGAATTTTTTTTTGCATATAAATGAACTGCAATCGATTCCAGTGTCTTGGCTTGGCTATACACGAATCCGAACGGCGACTATTATTGCCCCTACGCCGTGGGCGACGCACTCACCATCCTCCCCCATTACTGGGGGGCATCTTGTGCATTTCTCGTTATAGAACCGCGTTTACGTGTATTGTTACCATACAAAGAAGCGATAATTTTGGATCTGTTCTGATGGCAAAAACCACACTATTTCACTGTTATCCATTTGTATATTCCAATCATATTTTAAAACTAATAGGGAAGAAAAGTAAAAAAAAAAATTAAAAAAAAAATATCCAATTTTTAAAACAAGGCAGAAGCCACATACAACACTCACCTCCCAAAGAATACACGCCCGTCGGCCGCCCCCCCCCCCTATCTCCCCATCTACCCCCCACCCACCCCTACGCCGCCCCGCTGCCTTCCGCCCCCCATTCTCCTCCTCTCTGATTTCCCTCTCCTTTCTTTCTCCTTGAAAAAAATGTAAATTTCTTGGCTGCACAAATATCGAAAAATTTCCCAAATGGAAAACGAACTGCGTGCGAATTCACTCGCTAATGACCAAATGAAACCATCATCGTATCCATTTCAGTCTAAATCCACATTGTTAACTCGGCGCGTCATTTTCACTGTGTACATGATAGTCCGGCGTACACATTCCATGCACAACAACCGAGACTAATTTTTTCGATCTCCGAAATCGATCACATGGGCAAGGAAGTGTCCTTTCTAAAACAACAACACACAACCCGCATCGGAAGATGTCACGTTTCTCAGCAAATACGATCGGTCTGTTGGAACTATTCAAGTTTTTTTCACGTACACGAATATATCAAACGTTCTTTGTTAGTTTTAATTTTTGTTCTGGATGTTTTGAATTTGACGAAAAATTATTTTTTCTCACGCGGCTGTTATTTACCAATTTTTTAAACACGATTCTACTAACCATAAGCGTTCATTTCTCATCACGAAAGGTGGGCGAGATAACCTTCATTTTTAACAACAACAGTAAAACACTTGCCCTGGAATTCCAGTTTTAGGCCAGTCCCGGACATCATCCTTCATAAATCCATGGAAATAACGTGAAAATTTGTTAACATTGCAAAAAAGGTAGGTTTGTAAATTCTTATTATCATCATTATGGGCTTATAGTTCGTTCGTTAAGCAATGCCGGGTGTGTGTACTGTGTCATGTGTGTTGGTGGCCGGGATATGCCCCCCAGTAATGGCGACGACGTAGAGGGTGTCCTATCGAGGCTTCCCCGTCGGAATTCGTGTATTAAAAAACGTGATCAGCATTTCGGGCTTATCACTGTGCTTGTAAAACAATTGAACGTGAAGGTCGGCCTGGTCATTAAAGAATCTGGACTTTGGTGGTGTTTCTTCATTTTCTGTCAAGTTTTGCCATTAGGTTTTATAATATTTAGGCTAATTTCACAAAAAACCAATCTGGCTGCCAAGACAACCCAAAATTAGTGGCTGGTGGGCGGTGAATATGCACTCAATTGTGAGAACATTTTTGCTTCTAATAATCCAAAGATCAAGAAATTCAACTTCATATTAGGAACCTGCAGTGAGACAGCAGTCACGATGGCATCCTTTATTTCGTTTTCAACCTGAAAACAATGGCTTTGCAGCGCTCTGACCTCTCCAGTTGGTAGAAAACGGTTGAAACAACTTCGTTTTTGGGTCGTAAATACGGTTGTTTCATTTTACAATATTGCAGAAATGTTGCTAAAAAGTCTACTTCATACCTCACAGAAGATGGAGTTTATAAATTATAATGATATTTTGGGGTTGAAAAACCAAGGATTTGAAAATGTGAAAAAAAAAATCGTGTTTAACTATGAGTGGTCTGAACCCAAATTCAGGAGGCCCACCATCCTTTTAAAGTTGACCAAATCATTAAGGGACATCTTAACTGTAAAAAAGTCTGTGCAAGTGAAGCGTATCTGTTTTGAGAAAGCGGAGACCACGGTTAATTCATAGATTGCCAGTTTGAACATGAATTCCCCGATACTTTAACATGGCGAAAAAACATCACTGATTTGCACTACAGATCTGTGTGGGGAATAAAACAAAGAGCAAGGACGAGTGTCTTTTGTGTTTGTGCAAATTCATGCCTTCTGACCCCGTACAACAATTTCTACGGGTATCAATTGTGTCACTGTAACCTCAGGACTGACTGCCTGGTATTCTTTGCTGATATAGGCTTCCATGTGAATAAAAACATGGTATGCAAAAAACAAAAAATGGACCATCTACCTTTTATTGGCCAAACTCTTATTTTCTCTTCTATAGCAGATATTAACATTATAATCAATACAAATCCACCAGTATCAAAATTTGTAAATAAAATTACTTTAAAAATATTGTGAGATCCATCACTGTTTACTATTTCTTTTATATTATCTGGTGTTGCTATTTGTGCCGTGATGAATAAAAGTTACCATGCTTGCCTGTCCAATGTTAAATATATCATATGACAAAATGTACAAAAATGTAACTTGTGGGGTTTACTCGGTCGGTTTCCTAAAGCCTTCCTAGATCTGACTTTTAATAGAAACCCTGTTGAAATTTCAGTGTTAAACCAGTAGGTTTCAACTGAGTTCTTCCTTCTGGGGTTTTTAAATGGGTTTTTTTTTAAAAGCCAGTTTTTGACCATTCAACACAAACCGTTTTGAGATCCGCTGCCCCATTAGCATAGTTTTAGTTCAAATCATTCAAAAGGTTCCCAAAAGCGCTGGAATGAATATTCAATTTCCATATCAAAACAAAGGGACACCCAGTTGAATCTAGTTAATGGGGTCAACTGTATTTTATAACCCGGATTTTCCTAAAAAATTCCATAAAAATGGTCCTAATGTTGTTGAGACATCCAAAATTTGTCAGATTTGCTGGAAATGGCTTTTTTTGGTGCGTGCAACATATTTTTTGCAAACTTTTATTAAACATTTTTACTGTTTCTCTGGGTTTATATATGGGACTATTCTAATCGATCCTGATCTATAAGAGGATTAAAATAAACATTGTGTGTGATTGATAATACTGATCTCCTTATTTGGCAATCCCGTCCCAACTGTCTGTTAAGTCCTTAATGGCTCAACCGATATTGTGTACAAAGTGAAATTAAAAGTCATATACAGGGTTTTTGATACCATAATGTGCAATAATTCTTTAAGCTTTTCCATATTCCAGGCAAATTGCAACGTTTGTCATTTAGTGCGTGAAACTGTTAATATAAACGGGGCAAAGATTAACAACAATTAAGGTAAGTTTGAAACTCAATTAAAAATTGTGTCACATGACCATATACTCCCCGCCAAAAATCCGCACGATATAAATTACTGTATTCAAAAGGTATGTAGGTATGAAATATAAGTTCTCCAGGGATATATAATGCTCAGAGCGTTGTTCGCGTAATGAGTTTGCTTATTGACCTGTGTCCGTATGCATTGAATAATGGCAGATGGGAAGTTTGACGAGATTTATCCAGCTGGCTTGGCGCGTTCAATTTGAAAGCAAATTTGAGCACATGGATGGCCATTTCCACAAACTCGTCGGATTTTTAAGGCCAGTAATGTATAATCTTTTCAGAATTAAGAAAGGTACAGGGTAACTTTATATAGATTCAGCCCTTAGTTTTACACAGGTATATCCCTATTAAGGTTCAAAGGCTCTGATTTAATTGTAGCACTCGGGTATAAAGCCCAGCCCCCAAAAGAAAGATTTTTACTTTCAAAACAGGGTGGGCTTATACCAGGAGGGGCTAGGACTTGGGAGCAAGTATCAGATGCAACATTTGCAATATCATTTCAAGAGCATATTATTCACCAGCCATTTTATGTCCACTTTATTAGCGCAGAAGTTCAATATTTTCACATCACTTCCTTCAGTAATTCTAGGTAAAGGAAATATGTCCATGATTTGAATATTTGGAAAATTGTATGGAAGGAAAGCTTAAGTAACGTAGAATTACATATAATCAAAATAAGGTTGAAAATTGCCACATTTGTTGAGTATTTTGCCGTTTTAATGTTCCTCCCCCCAATGCTTACTCGAAAACGCTTCCGACAAATACACATCGCAGGCAAATTGGTGACGTCAAAGTGGATGACCATCCATAATTTACGCCGTTGTGACCATCATATGCAGTGTTGCCACTTTCCCTATTCGAGTGAACTGCCAGGGGGGTAGCCTGCATCCTTCAACAGCATCAGGCCTGGGAATTCAAATCGGCATCACCATCCGGCGCGACTCTTAGTGCTAGTCCGTTCAAGACTTAACGGTAGGAGGGCGCTATTACGGTATCGGACAGTTACAACACTCATACATTGCCTATCGTCCTATGCTTGGCCGAATATTTATATCTAAATGAGCGTTATTGGAAATTCATACTATTTTGCAGTCGGGGTTAATCCACTAACCCGACGGATTTTGAGTCAATAATTTTATCCTTAATTATTATCATGCATATTACTAGATGTATTGAATAGGTTTAAGAGGAATTTTTGTAATGACCTGAGACACAGGCTACCATATAAATTGCACGTAGCAGTTCCACAACTTACCAGTTTGGAAATCCCAAAGCCCAAGCAGAGTATGAAATGAAGAGCCGTCCGTGTCCTACCCCCCCCCCCCAAGGCCACCACGAAGATGGGCTTATACCCGATTGGTTACGTAATTGAAACTAGTTTAAATGATTCCCTCTCCCCATACATACGGAACAAACCGAAAATGCAATATTACACTCTTTGGTAACACCAGTCATGTGCAACTTTTCAAAAGCTCGGGGGCATTCTAAAGTTTTGATCAAGATAACCTTTGAAAATCGAGTATACTCTGTATTAAAGGTCTGAACCAAAGAGGTTCTTATTAGATAAGAGGCAAAACGTTACGTAATCTTTAGAATATACCGTCTCGCATGTTTTTGCCGCCCACAACGAAAAACATATAGAGTACCAACATAAGAAAGCAATGGCTGCCTCTGCTTCCTTTCCAACTACTGTGGGTGCCGCTTTGCATATAACCTAATCGGTCGTGAACAAATTAATTGTATGTGTTAAGGTGGCCGGTGTACTAATAGTGGTGGGGGGGGGGGTGTCACCTGGAATCATTGTGCTCAGATTACTCTTGTTTATCTCATAATGCAATGCCGCGCTTATGTGCAAAGTTGTATTCATTTAGGCGGTTTATTTCAATCAAGACGAATGACGTATGTTTTCCATTTCGTTGTGTGGGGCCATTGGTATGAAAAAATTTACCACCCATGAGCAAACCCACCCACAACGATATTTTGGCGATGTTTGTCAAATCGATTGACATTATGTGTGTAATACAAACCCAAACTAATATTTAATTCCTTGCAATATTCAACATGTCAAGCGCCCAGCACGGACGCCTGGGTTTGAATGGTTTCCACCCCCTGGTCTTAAACCTTTTTGATACTTTAACAAAACAAATATGCAATCGTTCTGAATCCAGATCAGTGCAAGTCCTTATTACCAATGTGGTATATTGATTGTGGCCAATGACATGGAAAGTGTACATATGCATAACCCTTGTACAAAGTATTGCCTTTTTTGAATGAGTCAAAAATTCAATGCATTAACCCTTGTTGGCACTACACCTATAATACAGTCTACACCTATAATATACATCTACACCATAATACAGTCTACACTATATACAGTCTACCCTGTAATACCAGTCTAACCAGTTAAAATACAGCTACACCGTAATACAGTCTTACACCTGTAAATACAGTCTACAACCTGTAATCCGTCTACACCTGTAATACAGTCCTACACCTGTATCAGGCTACACCTGTAATACATCGACACCTGTAATACAGTCTACACTGTATTACAGTCTACACCTGTAATCAGTCTACACCTATATACATCCTACCCCTTAAATTCTACACCTATAATACAGTCTACACCTATAATACAGTGTACACCTATAATACAGTGTACACCTATAATACAGTGTACACCTATGATACAGTGTACACCTATGATACAGTGTACACCTATGATACAGTGTACACCTATGATACAGTGTACACCTATAATACAGTGTACACCTAATGATACAGTGTACAACCTATGAGACAAGTTGAACACCATGATACAGTCTACAACCTATGATACAGTCTACACCTATGATACAGTCTACACCTATGATACAGTCTACACCTATGATACAGTCTACACCTATGATACAGTGTACACCTATGATACAGTCTAACGCCTATGAATACGTCTATACACTATGATACAGTCGACACCTTGAAGACATCCTACCCCTATGATAGTCTACACCATGATACAGTCTACCTATGATACAGTCTATCCTAGCACCTATGATGTCTACACCTATGACACAGTCTACACCTATGACACAGTCTACACCTATGACACAGTCTACACCTATGACACATCTACACTATGACACAGTCCTACGAACCTAATGACCCCGTCTAACACCCTATGACACGTCTACACTATGCCAGTCTACACCTATGACCAGTCAGTCCTACACCTATGACAACAGTCGACACCTAGAACACAGTCTACTGCCTATGACACAAGTCTAAACACCTATGGCACAGTCTACTCGCTACACCTCATAAACAGTCTACCACCTATAATAAGTCTATCACCTATAATACAGTCTACACCTCTAATACAGTCTGTCTGATGGCTCAAGTAGGGCACAACGTGAGTAGTCCTCTAGGAACCATCAAATGTGCTTCTATATGTTATTTGTAAACCATAACCACCATTTCTCACATTACCTCTGATTTTGCTCATTACATTATATTCCTTCGCAACACCATCAGAAAGTGCTTTGATGCCGATAGACAGGCAGTAAGTGTCCGTATGCATACGGCAGGGGGGGCAGTTTGGCCACAGGAGAGCTTTGACCAGGAAGAAAAGCTTTGAAATCATGCTAATCATCTGAAAATATGCCTAAAATCAGCCGCTTTTGCACTGCTCAGCCATAAATTTCACTTCCAACTGAGGACAAATTGCTCAAACCATGAATTTTCCCCCTGCTCCTCTGACAAGTGACCCTGTTATACCGCGTGTCCCAAAAAAAATGCAACACTTGGTGCAGGTGCCCATAGTTGTGACAAAAGCAGTTGATTACTTTATTCCTTTGTTGTAAGGTACGATGGACTGTTAGCTACTATCCCGGAACAAACTTCATATTTTTTTTAAGATAATTATGACCCCAGAAATCAAGTAACCTGCAGGAAACCCTTTAATAACCAATTGAGGCGCGATTACTCCGAAATACTGCACTGTACGTTTTTCGCCCAGAACCACCAATAATGAATCTCTAAGTTCAACCACCATTTTCCCTTTTTATCAATCGCCCCTGGCTTTGAAAAGCAGAGGGGATATTGGCAGGGTGCGAATGTCCGTATTTGTATGTGTGGTTCCAGTTTTGGTTAGGTTTGGTTTAGGTTTTTTTGTTTTTCGCATCTCCTTCGAAAAGTTTCAAGTCCGATTAAACCAGACTTGGGGTTAAGGTGCAATAGGGTTCCTCCATAGTGTGGATGATGTCAAGGTCATGGACCAAGGTCAAAGGTCATCTGAATGTCATGTTTCTACGACTGCCCATCTTGCCAGGGGGATGACGCCAGTTTACTTGCTGTATTTTTTTAAGACCCAGTGCTGCATAAAATATACCATTGATGTTTCCATTGGTAATATCGCTAAAAACACACATTTTAACACACTTAAAAGATCAAATGGAAGAGTTGATCAACAAACTCTTCGTATTGTCCAAATAAACTGCATATGCATTGGATTAGAGCTAATCATTAATCAAA
Organism: Ophioderma brevispina; assembly: GCA_023653785.1. Taxonomy (NCBI): domain Eukaryota; kingdom Metazoa; phylum Echinodermata; class Ophiuroidea; order Amphilepidida; family Ophiodermatidae; genus Ophioderma; species Ophioderma brevispina. The sequence continues at coordinate 39,416 of JAMKCH010008622.1, forward strand.
TTTTGTGATGGCACACAGAGTTATCTTAACCCCAAACTTACTGATATAATGAATACAGGATCACTGGTTGTATTGAATGTTGTGTTTGAAACCCTAGTTTTTATTACTTTTCATAAAGTTGAGAATGTGAACATTTATTTTTCAGTAACAACAGTTGCCGCCCAACGCATTTATCATTTTATTAATTGGATTTGTCTATGACTTATGCATAGTTTTTATAATATACCTCTTGAAACATATTTATCACAACTAGTAATGTTTTAATTTATTAACAGTTAAAGAATTATTATTTTAATGCGTCTTTGCCCCTTAGAATTGTTCTGCAAAGAATTGGGCAAGTATGGGTTCCGTCAGGTTTACTTTGGGTCATATCTTAAAAGAATATTGACTCTGCCTTTAGGAACTTTTCAGGAATATTTAGTACAATCCCCTCTTACCTTACAATTAGAATAAGTAGTCACATGCATGCTTTTGTTCAAAACTTCTGGCGCCTGCCACCAAGTGTTTGGTTTTTTGGGACACCGGTACAAGAGAAAAAAATATTATTTTCCCACATGCACTATGCTTCCAATGGAGACTTGTACAGGTTGTCATGTGATTCGTTGGAGCCGAAATATTCTTAAAATGCAAGTTTGTGATCATACTGTTAATTTTAGCCATGTTTCATCACTAGTGTTTTGCATCAGTCACCTGTACAAAACCTCCATTGGGTGCAATGCCATTGTGGGAATCAAGCTGGTAAAGCTTCTCTTCTGTTATCCGCATGGGTAGTGCCCAGGGAGATAAAGCCTTAAAACTGATGGAGGCATATTTAGACTCTATAAATCGGCTTATGTTTGCACTACAGCAGCTGTTTGCAAGTCTATGTATGAAGAACTCAATTCCAAAGCCACATAACCAAAATTGATTTTTAGCATAATGATGATCAAGATTGTATTATCAGAATGAGATAACGAGTGTAATTAGCCGAATGGATAAGGAGTGTATTATCCGCAAGAAATGAGATAAAGTGTATATTAGCCAGAATGAGTGTATTTACAAGAATGAGATTAAGATGTATTCGCAGAATGAGTGTATAGCAGAATAGATCAGAGGTGTTTTTAGGAGCAGAATGAGTGTATTAGCAGAATGAATAAGATGGTATGATCAAATGAGTGTATTGGGGAGGGGGTGTGCCATTGCGGATTTTGGGGAGGGGGTTGTGGTTTTGCATGGTGGTTGGGGTAGGGGGTGCGGTGTTGCGGGGTGTTGGGGAGGGGTAGGGTGTTCAGGGTGTTGGGGGTTGCAGGTTTGTTGGTGGGTGGTTGGCATGTTGCGGGGTGATTGGAGTTTTAAGAAGGGGTGTGGTGTGACAGAGTGTTTGGGAGGGGTGGTTGCTGGTTGCGTGTTGTTGGGGAGGGGTGTTTGCGGGCTATATGGGAGGGGTGGGTTTGCGGGTGTTGGGGAGAGGTGGGATATTGCTGGATGTTGTCGAGGGGGGGGGTGTTTGTAGTTTTTAGGGAGGGGGTGGGGTGTTGCGGGCTGTTTGTGTGGGGTGGTTGCGGGGTGTTGGGCAGGGGGTTGGGGGGTTTTTCGAGTTGTTTGGAGTGTGGGTGTTGTGGGGTGTTTTTTGAGGGGGTTGGGTGTGGTGGGGGTTGGGAGGGGTGGAGTGTTTGCAGTGATGCTGGGAATGGGGTATAGAGTTTCATTTATCATGTTAGATGATGCGACATTCGGCGGGACTATTTACACATCGCGTAATACGAGTTTGCCTTGTTGTGTTTAATATGCTGAAAAACTAAAGTATACTCTTCATTTTATGATAACTTGACTTATTAAACTACTTGGCTTATTATTATTGTTAATTATTAGACATTTTTTTAAAGGACGCAAAGTTTAAAGGCCGATATCTCAAAATGGGGTGATTTTTTAGCGAGATAAGGGTCTTTGAACATGATTTCTCAAAAGTATAATAGGTACCACCTTTCATTTTTTACTAACTTGCCCTTTTATACGCTTCAACTTGAATTAAAAGCTTTGTTCTCACACCCTGCATGATTCTAATCCAGAATCTATGACGATGTTAATTAATTAGACATTTTAAAGGACCGAAATTTAAGGCCGAATAATCTCAAATGTTGATTTTAGCGAGAATAAGGGGTGCTTGGAACATGATTTCTCAAAAAGTAAAATGGTACCACCTTCACAGTTTTAGCTTAAGCTTGCCCTTTTATATAAGCTTTCAAATTGAACTAAAAGCTTTGTTCTCACACCCTGCATGATTCTAACAGAATTATGACGAAGCGAAACACTCATTCATAAGGCCGCTCCCATTCTAAAAATATAACATATAATTATCGGCCGCTTGAAACTCTGAAATAAAACTGAAATACATTTCGGCTCGTTCACTGTATCCATTAACACAGTCCTCTGTGGCCAGTGGTATTTCTCATGCTAGGAAGCGAGAGGTCCGGGTTTCGAGTCCCCGTGTATTTTTTCAGTCTTTATTTAGTTCTGTGCTCCCGTCGTTTCTACGATCTTCTATATAATATTTTGTTTTTGGTGCAGTAACATTTGTGCTACAGTGGGCCATATATCTGTTTATACAAAATTCTTGATCTGGGATTTTTATAACAGTTTGGTGATTTTCTATATGAAGGACTTTGATTTGAGCTTAGCGTTTTTACACACAAGCGTTATATATATGCAAAACATGGGATTCTTTTGAAAATTGAGGGCACCTCCCCGGGAATCTCTGAGTCTGCCGTTAAAAGATTCAGTTGTGCGTATGCACACTTCGTTGAAATTGAGAGGTGTGTGTGGGGTGTTTTTTTTGTTAGCTTTCGACAAAAAAAGAAATAGTGTGTATGCAATTGTATCGATCAGTGTAGTATATGGACACGCTTTAATTAACTACATCAGATTAAACTTTGTCAAATAAGCAATGTTGCAGTGTGTAATTTTCTCATTCATCATATACATTGCAAATTTTACTATTTTTGTTATTTTATTGATTTTTTAGTTTTTTTCTCTTTTTTCCCCCTTTGCAAAAAGTCCATGCCACATGAAAAAAAAGCAAAATTGAAAATTGCCCATGAATGGACACAAACAAAAATAATAATATTTTTTGATTTACAGAGGGTGCAGGACTTGGCCACTGGTTGCCAGCTTGTAAGTGTCATAAACATTTCTATGAAAAACACATTTTTACACTTGGTTAATTCTTTTAACACTATTAAAATTTTTTAACTGGAAATAATCTGATCTACCGAAAAACAGTAACACTAAGCTATTTACTCTAGTACTCATGGTGTTTTTGTAGCAATATATGTCCATAGCTAAACTCTTCAGAAAACCACTAATTGAAGGTCGCAGGAACAATATTTGGTTGGTAGCATAATTCCCACTGACGCCGAAATGCTGAAATGGCCAGCCCCTTTTTGGGGGGTCCACGCCCCTTTTGAGCAAAGTTACTACTGACTGTATCTACAGAACCGTGGACCCTAGGAGGTTGAGAGATCACTCAAAATGTGCGGAATGGACACATTATTGGGGGTCATAACACAAGTTTTTAATATCCAAAGTCAAAGGTTTTTAAGAAAATTGTCAAACACTGATTTCACCATATTGCGCACTATAGCAATTATTAATGAATTCATAAGGTTTCATGCCAAAACAGGCAGGGAGTTCACCATACACACCTTGGATTTTGCTCGAACTCTCCTCGTGGAATAATTTTTGGGATAACTATGGTAGGGTCAACAAATAGAAAAGTTCATATTCCTTCCGTTCTCAATGACAGCCCGTCAAAATGTTGTGACTTTGAGCAAATTGGGAGTATATAGGTAAAATCGTGCATTTGTAAATGCTGTTATAACAGTGTAGTTGCTCCACAACTCAATCAGTTTATGACGTTTGTATTGCACAGAGGTTATTGACATTTGGATTTCAACTGGGATATAATAGCATTTTAATGTTAATCCTTTCATTTTCATGGGGGAAGGGTCAAAAATGGCCCATCGTAAAGTGAAAATATGTTTCCCATTTTATAGGGACTTAAGTTAAAGTTAAGTTAAAGAAAGACCCTTCAAGCAGCAATTTATTGCTGCTGAAGGGTCTTTCAATGATCTAAACGCACTAACTGCAAGCTGTGACCATGACAGACCAAAATGAGATCCCTAACCCCCCTCCCTCCCCCTGGTATGCATGGAAAAAACAAACTAATATAAGCGGAACTTAGACGGCACGCCGCAAAAACGCCACTGGTGGGAATAAAATCGTAGCGACTTCTCAGTGCTGTTTTCATTTTAAAGGGCCTAATGGCAAGGTTAAGAAGCTGCTGAAGGCCAAAGGTTTTTAAGATAAGTGTCAAAAACTTGATTCAACCAATGCTCACTGTACATTATAATGAATTCAAACGGTTTTCATGCCAAAAAAACACAGTAGGGAGTTGCCGCATATACTTGGCTTTTGCTCTAACTCTCCCCAGGGTAGGTCCAACAGAAAAACATCTTCCTTTCGGTTTTCAAACAGTAACCCGTAAAAATGTTGTGACCTTGAGCCAAAATGGGTAATATAATATAGGTGACACCGGCATTTTTAAGTGCCGTTAAACACGGGTATTTGCTCCAAAAACTCCATCATTTATCGCTAGTTATGACGTTTGTATTGCACTGAACTAAATTGACCATTTGGATATCACTGGATACACTGCATTTTAATGGTTACCCTTTCATTTTCATGGGAGGGGTCAAAATGACCCCATCGTAAGTGATATATATTTTTTCCATTTTATAGGGACCTATATGCAGAGTTAATGCTGAAGCAAATCTGCATGCCTGTGACCATGAAAACAGCCGCATGAAAAAGGCGCTAAAAATACCCAACTGACAACTGTGACGACGAGCCATGTAGTAGGGATATAGACTTATTGCATCTAAGTTGAGAGCACTCTTTAAAATATCAGAATTATTGAAATTGTTTGTATTTAGATTATTCACATTTGATTTATACATAAAGATTATCAAGCACATTTTTAATTACATTACGGTATCTTTACCCGTACCATGCGGCCCCTAGTGCGAAGTGGCGTAGCCTACCTGAAGAGATTTTTTCCCGATTCTTGTACCTTGCATGAGGAATGATTAATTACGAGGGGTGGGGTCCTAGGGTCGGAGCTCCCGTAAGGTCTTGGTTTTATGTATAAGCTAAAAATGAGTGTTTCATACACATTTCCCCGTTTCCTTCTTTTCCCGTCTTCTCCCTCCTCTTTCCTCTTCCACCTTTTCCTCTTCTCTCCTTTGCCTATTCCTCTTCTTCCCCCTTTCCCCTCTCTTCTTATTTGTCCCCTTTCTCTTCTTCCCCCCTTTCTCTCTCTCCTTTTCCTATTCTCTTCTTCCCCATTTCCCTCGCTTCTTTCCCCTTTCTCTTCTTCCCTCTTTTTCTTTCTCTTTTTGTCTTCCCTTTCTTCCCATTGTTGGCTCCCTTCTCGATTTATTGTGTGTGTGGGGGCAGCTTGCCCCCTGCCCCTCCTCCATTGGCTATGGCAATGTATGGCGGTGGGAAGAAAGGGTAATTTTAGCGACTTTTCATTTGAACCACAAAGGGGGCCGGCAACTTATTAGGGGTCATGAAATTTTTAGCCTGCCCTCATGGGAACCGGCTTTTAGTTAGTACTTTTGATTATTTAAAAGATCCTTCAGCAACGTTTTACCCTTGCCATTAGGCCCTACACATGAAAAATACATGGTAAATGTCGCTATCCCCGCACCACGCGGCGTGTACGTTTTTGGGGGGTCTCATTTTTGTCTGTTTCATGGTCCAAGATAAAGTTAGTGCTTTTATATCCTTTAAAGACCCTTCATCAGCATTAACTTTGCTGCTGAAGTGTCTTTAACCGCCGTACGCAGGATTTTTGGGGGGTGCGGGACTTCGAAAAAGTGGACTTTTTTGGCTAAAAGTGTCCTAACCTCCCTAAAATGGTGCTTTTTGATCATTTCCTCACCAAAAAAGGTGGACCTTTCTTGTCAAAATTTCCCTAAATTTTTGGACCTTTTATCCAAAAATTCAGCACAAAGTAGACCTTTTGCCCCTTTTGTGAATTTGCATTCCCCCTCGTACGAATACTGGCCGTCTTTAACTAACTTTAACTTAAGCCCTATAAAAGGGAAAACAATATATTTTTACTTTACGTGGGCCATTTTGCCCCCCCCCATGAAATGAAGGAGTAACATTAAATGCTGATTATATCCCCAGTTGAAAATTCCAAATGGTCAATAGCTCTGTGCAATACAAATGTCATAACTGATTGAGTTATTGAGCAAATACCCGGTTATAACCGCACGTACAAAATGCACGGTTTTTCGCGCTATATTACCCAATTTTGCTCAAAGTCACAACAGTTTGACGGCTGTCATTGGAGAACGCAAGATATGAATTTTCTATTGAGACCTCCCTTAGTTTATCCAAAAATTATCCCTGGGAGAGTTAGAGCAAACCAAGGTCTATGGTGAACTACCTTCCTGTTTGGCATGAAAACCTATGAAATCATTCATAATTGTATGTTCGCAATATGGTGAAATAAGTTTTTTGACAATTATCTTAAAAACCTTTGACTTTTTGGCTATAAAAATGTATTATTGACCCCCCATAATGTGGCCATTCCGCCCATTTTGAGTGGTCTCTCACTCCTAGGTCCAACATTCTGTGATACAGTCAGTAGTAACTTCGCTCAAAAGGGGCGTGACCCCAAAAAGGGCGTGGCTATTTCGGCGTCATTGGGAATTATGTTACCAACCCAAATATGTTTCCTGGCCTCAATTAGTGGATTCCGAAGAGTTTTAGCTCTGACATATATGCTACAAAACCACCATGAGCTACTAGAGTATTAATATACTTCTCAAATTAACAAATTGTGATGACCAAGATACCTCATTTTACAGATGTTTGGCTTCGTGACGATAAAATTTTGGTGGAGAGAAAGTGAATTACAAACATCCCAGAAACAATATGAAACATGCCATGCCCGCATTCCAAAGGTAGTGTTTAGCGCGATTTTACTTAAACAACGTTTATGTTGAGATAACGTAGGGCTTAAGTAAAACTCAATTCCAGACAGGAGTTTTATGGTAAATGCAATTTTTACCTCTGCCAAAATGCATAGAAATTGGTACGGGCTAGTTTAAGAAGTGTTTTAAGTGTGTGTTTTTTTACCAAGTGCACGGCTCATTGCACTGTCCACTTGACAATGCAATGGTGCACTCGTTCTTGCACAGGTGGTGTAGCACCTTAACCGCACGGAAAGCCATAATCCACTTTGTGCGCTCAACCATCAAAACACAAGAGGCCTTTTATATTTAATAACAATGATGTTACTTGTGTTACAGCTTCTGCTTAAGTACGCAAATGGTTAAATATATTTAAACTCTCGCTTTGCTTACACGCAATTTTAAATTACGGCGAGTTTTTAAGGCAAAATCGTGTTTAGCTAAACAAGTTTCTGGAATACGGGGGCCCTCACTGTTTGAAGCAGGCAAAGAATGGTTCAGGTTAAGTTTTTTCGAGCAAAATTACTACAAAATAATGAATTACAATACAAAAGATTTACATTCGAACCAATTCTGGGAATGAACAAAACATCTCAGTTGGAAGTACGTGGCATCACACATCATTTTCAACCTGTCCATAAACCACAGGCCAAGTTCAAAATAAACCCCGTTCACTCATTTTTGTGACGCTCCCCGATTTTTTTATTTTTTTAAAGCAACACCACCAAAAAGAAGGCTAAAAAGGGAAAACAAAGTACAAAAATATTGGAGCACTATTGAACTCTCATACCTATTTTCAAGAGTATCCTTCATTTTTGGTTGACAATTTCTTAAGCCTTGCATACTACTATAACTTCCACAATGCAAAGGCAATTTTATATATCATGTACCATCTAAGACATGGCAGCCATCTTGAAAAAATAATAAAAGCCTCCCTCAACAAGTTTTTTCAAAAGTCAATATGTGATGCGATCAAGCAAAATGATTCTGAATCGGTCAGATTCAATTTTTACTTTTTCATGTAACTTTGCAACCAAATCAAAACGCCATTTTGCTGAAATCCCCATTGAAATTGACCTATTACTTCAAAAGATCTCAGTTGAAGGGTACCCAAAACATAGGAAACAAAAGACATTCTCCTTTGTTTGGCTATATCTCAAAATCAATATTTGCGACTTCCCGATGCATTTGCTTGATCAATCACATATACGGTTTTAGTTTTTTACTTGGCCACTTACTGGCTTCAATTTTCTAAACAAAAAAATGCAACTTTTTATATGAAAGTTCAAAGCACAGACACAATGCCATGCCCTTTTGAGGGGTGATACCCAGTAAAATATAAATATTAACAAACTGAAATGAATCATTTACTCCAATTAGTCCACATATTTGCAAATAATTTGAATATTTATAATGTTGAAACCTGTAGAAATTAATGATTTTATTGACTGTTAAGGTTGCGTTCTACTTTACTGCAACTGCATCGATATAAAATTGGTATCATTAAGCCCAAATTAAATTGGTCGAGCTATGAGTTGCAAATATTGGGGAGATGCAGTCGAGCCCATATTTTAAAGCTCATCGCGAGACCCATTAATATTGGGCCTATCCATCCAATTTTATCATTTACATGTTTTGGATCCGATATTTCTCACCCATTTTTTGGGGACTCCTCAAAACATGATAGTGGTGGTAAGTTGCGTTTGCTGATATATTGATCACTGTCATGCCGCAACCATGGAGTTATGATCAATCCCTGAGCGATAAAGTACATCAGTTTCCCAAAATCAGGCACATCTCAGGCATAAGCAAATCTGACTTCTTTATATGTCCCCTGGTTTGCCTCATTATTTAACAAAAACCCTGATATTGGAACAAAATTGATATTTTGTAAAATACCGCGCCATTTCATTTTTGAAATGGAGCAAGATAATAAATTAATTTGGCTTAAAGACACTAATCAGTGATTCACCAAACGAGTCAAATTATTTGAAATTTGTCAAATTAGCTTAAAGTGACTTATGTCTATATAGATTTCTCAAGTTATTTTTGCAACTGAAGATATTGACGAAAAGGAGAAAACGGACCGGATTCAAAGATACGATCTCGCATCATTTTATGTGTTGTAAGTAAAGTGTTCCGCACAAGTATTGACCAAAATATCCAATTCTGTCCTACTGTTGCCTTTCAGTCTTTAGCATGTGTAGGTTCTGTATCATAGCTACACTTGTTACCAGACATGCAAATCTTTGTTTTTATTTTTAGATTTTCTGACTTAGCAAATCACTGGTATTGTCTTTATTGGTGTGCTATGTGTATCCCTAACACATACCATTCTGATTTGTTCTATCTGAGATCTTAGTTATATAGAGTACATAGCATACAACTTGATAACACAAAACACAAAGTTCCCAGGCAAGAAGTTGGCATAATTTCTATTGATGGTACAATTATGATGACTTGCTGACATGCAAATTAACCAGTCACATGCATGAATCTTCTTACTCTGTCAATGTAATAATCTATCTCCACAATTTGATAGGACTTGGCAAGCGTAGAACAAACTCCTGTAATAAATTACATCCGTACACGTTTTCGAACATGCCTTTATAAAAATTCCGTCATTGGTTTTTGTTTTTACTTTCTAAAGTAAGATGACCAGGCAGTACATCTAAAAGTTGAATCTGCTCAATTACCTTCACAGAATGAACAAATCTAATATTTTTTATATCTTTTTTTTTTAAAATGATAATTTAGAAAATGCTTCAGCTGTGATTTTAAGACGTTAACTGAAGACTCATGCTATCAAATACTTGTTTCACTTGCATTACATAACAAAGACTATAACCTTTTAAATTCTTGCTATTACTGAATGAAAATGAAAACTACATTCAGATCAATCATCAAGCAAAATAAGGTCAGGAAATCAATTTGAGATCCACCAAAGCAGACATGTAGTTTCTCTTGTTTTCTATTGTAAGGAGTCTTGGGTCATATATAGCCTTTGGCATCCTCCTACCCCATCCACAATGAAATGCCATCCGTAAATGCCGTGCTTAACCACAACAACAGTGTCTTGCGCATTTTACACAAAATAAAAACATTCTTTAATTGCGAATGCGCGAGGATGGGTTTCCATAATATTCTCGTACTTAATTGCTTGGTGCTAAACACACTTAGATGTCACATGCAATTTTTTTTTTTTAGGGGGGAGATGAATTTCTAAAACCGGGCTCGTTGACCTCATAGTTGTTTGGTTTTATTAGAAAGCTCGGTGAGTACACAACTTTTATGAAAAAAATAACTGCAAAATTTCAAGCTAACTTTTTTGCTATACCCAAAATGTTTGTGAAAAAGTTTGCTAGCGAGTTGGGATTTCAGCAACATCAGACAATATGTTTGATGCCATGTTCTGGCCAAATCCTTATATATATATATATAATATATATATATATATGATATATATCTTGTCAGCTTCCCAAATATCGCCACTGGGTAAATCGTGACAACTAAGCGGTTAATTTTTTGTCCATTGAAATTACAAGATAGCTGAATCTCACAGGGCTCTAACGCACGCCTATACGCATTAATGAGCATACACTGGTCGAGCGCTTACCTGATTGAGCTTATCTTGTCCGCTTTACAAGATAAACGTACTTTCAGCGTGATGTGCTAAGCCCAAAGCCCAAAATATTCATGCTTTAAAATGTCAAATTCCACTTTTTTCCGCTTTGTCCTTTTAAATTTTCACTTTCATCACTATTGCCCTGAACATGTAATTTTTATGACTTTTTAACCTCCTGCAGTAACCGTGCAAAATCACGATCGATGACCCACTAACATACAGTACATAAATCATGCTTACCGGGCCATAGAATGCTTTTTACTAGGTGCAGACTAATACGGCAGCACTTTGTTAAAAGGAGTATTTAATTCAATTACATAAACTGGCCTTGACACCCCGTACAACCCGATCCAGTGAGTCAGTTTCACTGTATACGTGGATAGTACATCATGGAAAATACCGCGATCTATTTTTAGTCCGAGACTGCGCCAAGGGACATTCTTTGGCATTGCCGTCATTTTAATTTCCAAAGCAAACTGAGTCGGGTCATTGCAATACCGCAAGGTACAGTCAAGGATATACTTTCGATGGTCAAATGCCTCAATCGGGTGGGATTTGGATATCGATGAGGGGTCATGGACGTGTAAAACATTGCTCATTTTGTTATATTGTGATGCAATTGCAAGATTCTAATATTTTAAACTGGGGGAAGTGCAGTAATTTTATTTGTTTGACACGTTTTTCTCTCTTTTTCTCAAAATTGCATTTTCGTCGTTTAACCTCAAATTTTGTGATCTTGCGGAATTTCCACAATGCGGAAAACTTTGGGCCTTACTAAGCCCCCACTTTTGCTTGTGGAGTTGCATGCACATACATCTGAAAAGTATTTGATCTATATATAATAACTCATTTCCAAACTGCCTCCAGTAGCTTAAATGCACATTAAATGTTGCAAATATGTATGGATAAATGTCCAAATTGAAGATGGGCAATAGCTAACTTACTTTGGCGTGATCACATCAAATTTCACTAAGCTCATATTATCAAGAAAAACAAATCTCAATATTCCACAATTTAGGACTTGTTTTAGAGTGTTGCCAATGTGTCAATCTCACACTATAGGCTGCCAGAAATAAATATACAGGCTATTGCGGCGCTAGTTGCCATCTAATCTGGAGTAGTACAGTTTAAAATTTAGTTTTGCTGTAAATTACAGATTACTGTAAAATTGTACCTTTTTACAGGTTTTATGTAAACATTAATTTTTTTTAAAAAATTTGAGTCGGTAAAAATTCCATTCCTTACCGTGTATTTATACAAGCACAGCAATGACTACACCAACTATCTTTTTCTTGATCACAAGTGTGAGACTGAAACACTCTCAGATTGCATTTTGTTTAAACAAATAAATTGTTATCTACCAATATTAGGTATAAAATTGTATTGATCTGGTAAAAGGATTAAATCTACATTTACCACTTTGCTTAGAGTTTTTCAAACCCCATCTTATTATGAGGGAAGTGGGACAAAGAAATTACATACAGTGAAATCAATATTGACTTGTCTGATTAATAACAACTTTCCTCATTAAGAGTATGATTGAAAAGGGCCTTTGCTGCTGCTACTGAATGGATTTATCACCTGGATTATAATTATTGACCTTGAATATTATTGTAAGGCACTCTTTGTTGTTACAAACCTCAAATGTTTATTTAAATAAGAGAAGAGCAGTGTGGTAATAAAAAATATTGTGAAATCAATTCTAGACATGCGCACAGAGACATTAACAAAATGCTCAGTGTCTAGTAGAAGCTATATTACAGTTAGTTATATTTTACAGTTCATTCAATTTTGTTACACTACTTCCTTGTTCTTACCCTATACAAACCATAAATAGCAGCATATAGATCTGGGATGGATGAGAAATATACTGGTAAATACCACGGCAAAACTCTACACATGGTGTGCTCTGATGGGGCCGTTCTTCGGTCACGTTTGGGACCTAAAACAGGTGAATTTTGTGCTTTCCAAACCAGTGCTGTTTTGTACACGTGGCCAGTCGTTGCTTTTGACATATTGGTGACCTTGCATCCAAGCCTGACCAGGAATGGTATATTCACACATTACACACGAACATACATGTATGGGTGGCAAAATCAGTTGCAATGCCAGCAAAAAATCTGATGACAACAACTCAATTAAAATAACAGACAAAGCCAATTGTAGTAGCCATTAAAACATCTGTAAACTGTAGCTATCTAATAAATGCTAAAACATTTTATATTAAATACTCTCTAAGTTGAACTTTTGAATGAAGCTGTTATGGATCAAATTACACTTAATAAATATTATCTACACAAAATACATATTTACAAATAAATATTAATCTATACATTTGTACATTTTACTCTATTAGAATTGATAACATAACTAGGTGCAAGATTTGTTTTTAAAATATAAGTTGCCTGCATTCCTGGGGTGTCCTAGGATTTTAGCTGGGTACCAATGCTCGTTCCATAAAAAGAGGGATTAGCTGCGTTTGCGGGACTACCACTCAAGTATATCAAATTCACAACTATCTCTTTTTGTCCTGCTAGCAATATCAAATTCAGTTAAAGCCACTATCAGCGATTTCTTCAAAATGTAAACAAATCGCGCCCCCTGTTTTTTATCAAAGTCCGCTTTTTTGCATTGTTGGATTGGAAATGGTTGTATTAAAAACCCTCTAAGTGGCTAAGCTTAACGCGCCATATTTTTAAAGAAATGATGATTTTTCTGCATTGTTTACTGATAAAAGTCGGGATCCGACTTTTATTAGCCAACAAAACGGCCGTAAATGGCATCTTCAAGACCACTTTAAAATGCTTTATGTCTGTTTTTCACAAAGAACTGTAATATAAGGTGTTGATGTGACCTAACTCTAGCAATTTAGAGACAAAATGGGCATTTTGAATTTGGAAAAAAATGATTGATAGTGGCTTTAAGATTGTAACTGGTTTCAGTAATACAAATAGGAAAATGAACCTAAACATGTCAGCAAAATGTCCTAGAAAATGCCATTCTTCTTAAAGTAGTAGCAAAGAGCTATTTTCTTATACAATGGTTCTTGTAAAGGTATATTTTGTATTCACATATTGAAAACAGGTCCCATGGGGGTATAATTGTAGTGCAATTTGGTCCCATTAGGGGTATATTTTCACTAAAATCTGGTATATTTTCACCGAAAACTGGTCCGTATGGTGTATTTTAACAGAAAATTAATCCTGTTACAAGTCACTTTCAGAATTCCCAGAATGAGCATGGGTACCCAACAAACCCCTGAGAACCCTCTCCAGGCCTGCATTTAACCACTGTCAGATCAGCTATCTCTAAACTGGGTATGCAACAGTGATTGTCTGTTGAAGAAGTGAAGGTACCGATGGACATATTGGTAGGCTCAACACAATACTGAAGACACCTGCTTGACTGAGAAGTATTGTAATGGGTTGTATCAATTTCAGGGACTAGCTTATTCAACGGATATCCCTATAATGGGCATACTTCAATGGATCTAAGTAACCCAAATGCTTAACTCTCCTCTCTTGTGCTATTTGCATCCAATCTGGCTAATGCTTTATATCATTGAGTTAACAAAGGCTGTACCGCACATTATTGGGTCTTAGGCAGAAAAAAAAAATATTGTATCTTTGGTTTGGCGTAACGCGAGAAAAAATCTCGGGTCCGTTCAGATTTTTTTTATTTTTTTTTTTAGATCTTCTCAATGTTTTACTCTAAAATTAATACAAGATGCTACTATTTAAAGCTTTTTTCAATGATATCACAAAGATCTTTTATTTTACTTGTTGTAGTTGCTTTGTTGTCTTGTTTTGTTATTTTTTTCGTCTTTGTGTTGGTAAAAAAATATTTTTTTTAAAATTGTGGATGAAAATAATGGGTCGGTCGGCAGAATATTTTTTTTATTTTGTGCTAATTGCATAAAAACTTTTGAGTCGGCAGGTTTTTTTAGGGTCGGTCGGGTTACGCCAAACAAACAATTTTTTTTATGCCTTATCTGGAGTTAACATTCCTTATCTTGAGTTAATGAAGCTGAACCCAAATAATGGTCCTTATCTAGAGTTAACATTCCTTATCTTGAGTCAACAAAGCTGAACCTCAAATAATGCTCATTACCTAGAATTAACAAAGCTTATTTCGAAATAACAAAGCTGAACCCCAAATATCGATCCTAATCTAGAGCTAACAAAGCTTATCGCGAGATAACAAACCTGAACCCCAAATAATGGTCCTTATCTAGAGTTAAAGCTTATCTCGAGATAAAAAAGCTGAACCCCAAATAATGATCCTTATCTAGAGCTAACAAAGCTTATCTCGAGATAACAAACCTGAACCCCAAATAACGGTCCTTATCAAGAGTTAACTACACTTATCTTGAGATAACAACCAAATGACATGCCTTACCTTGAGTTAACACTCCTTATCTGGAGTTAACAATTCCAAACCCCAAATAACAGAGCTTATCTAGAGATAACAAAGCTGAACCCTATAAATAATAGTCCTTATCTAGGGTTATCAAAGCTTATATAAGATTCCTTATCTCTAGATAGGGAAGCCTTATCTCAAGATCAGCTTTGTTAACTCCAGATAAGGACTATTATTTGCTATTCCACTTTGTTATCTAAAGTTAACAGCACTATCTCGAGAGTGCTCCATTATCTCCAGATAAGATGGAAGTGATATACTTGAACTTCTATAAATGGTTGCCTCATTATTAAACCCTTGGCAGCTAATCCAGTTTATAGAGATCAACATATCAGACACCTAAATTATTATTCTACTGACTATTAATATTATTATTGAAGGTGCATTTCGTGATTCCAGTACCTTCAGTTTTATTCATGGTTCCTAAGATATCCTTGAGAAAAGCTTATTCACAAAATTTGAGTTGATTCCGATCTTGCGGTTTTGTGTTATGAGCAATTCTTTGTTTCCCATGGTACCATAGGCCACTGTGCTGTAATTTCTGTCCGTTTACGGACAGAAAATACAAAATCGCGAATTTCTTACAAATACGACTGAATTTTCACATAATATTTGGTACACATGGATTAGTAAGGCTAACGGTTCAGATGATATAAAAATCTCAACTTTTTTCAGGTTAGTCGGGGGGACGAGGTTGTTGATCACGAAATGCCCCTTTAATACCCTTGCAAAGAAATGTAGCTTCCCTGGCAGTGGAAATTGAACAAATAATGCACTATCCAAGGAAAAACAGGTAAAATATTTTAAGAACACAAGAAAATATTTAAACTCTTCTATCTATGTACACAATTATGGTTCTATATGGTTTTAATATTTGCAGAGATTACATGCATTTCCTTTGAAGTGAAATGTTCGCACATTTGACTTACAAAATAGAAAACTATCAAATTTGTTCAAAGTGTGAAGAAGGTTGACCATGCATCTTGGAGCAAGCTTTAAAGAATTCACTATGCAGGGCATGAAAAAATGTTTATTTCCCGGGAAGCTAGGTGCCAAATTTTCCAAAATGTATGTTTATGTGTAGAAAAATGGCATTGCCCTCCAAATTCCAAAATTTCCCTCCCAATACCAAAATTTCCTGGGAAGGAGCTTCCCAAATTCCCCACTCTTTCATGCCATGTTCACAATATTAAAATGTTTCAAAGCTTAATAAAATTGTGTATGGTACATTTAATTTGTTTTTAACCACATTAATTCCCTTGAAGGGCAATATCCTGATACAGCCCCACAGAATAAAGCGTATGGCAGCTATTTGATATAAGCATTATATGAATATGTAGAAAATTAGCTGCTTTATGCTTTACTCCATATGGTCTATATCAGGATATACCCCAAACCAAAAATGGGAAATAGGCAATCACTTATGCTTTCACATAAGGGTTTTTAGGAGAACATCAGCTGCGCCCTACCACACAAACCCCACTTTAATTCCAAAAAGCAGAGCATGAATAGAATCTATAAAGGACAAAAATACTGTCAGTTGTACTCATCTTAATTTTAAAATTTGTTCAATTTTATTCTAAAAAAGTGCCAAGCTTAAAATAGACAAAAATGTTGTAAAAAATTAACATTGTTTTGTTTTATAAACTTGTATAAACTTTTCAATTCAATAATACTTCATGAACATATTATAACTAAACATTTCATCCCTGTACTTTGTCATGTCTAAAGTATGAAGTGACGATGCGCGCGTATACCCAGTGCCACCTTTATGTTGCAGCGTGCTTGTGCTTTGACTATGTACGCGTTGAAAATTGGTACAATGTATACGCCCAGGTCGCTACTTCATACTTCTAGCTAGACAGAGTATCTAAGGACACAAAACTTCTCTACATCTATATTTTTGCACAAAGAGGTTATTCAGCATCAGTCCCACTCTCCCCAATCTCTTGTTCCTGCTCCTTATCAATTCCTTAAACTAAGGAAAATTAATCCAACTCCTCGACCTAGGTGGTGTGGTACAGTCCTACTAACGTCTAACTGCAGTAAGACATATGTGCTACATTTTACCTGCTGGAGGATTTTGGGCCTGTGAAGCAGTGAACTTTGCCAATTGCCCCTCCACATCATGCATAGTTTCATGGTACTTGACACTTTGAAAGCTGGGGAAGTCTTTGAAACAGAACTTGCAATTGTAATGGGTTTTCCTCTCACACAAAGCAATCTCCTGTTCCTCTTTGTGAATCTTGCTGATCCTCTCCAGCAGATAATTGGCCAGCTTGCTTTTGATTGACAGTGGGATGTTCTTTTGAGCCATGGTGTTTTGCATATGCTCTAAGATCTCTGAAGATGTTGTTTGCTTGGTCTGTGTAAGCTCATCAACATGAAGACTTTGTGACTGTTGTGCAGATGGTTTGGATACAGATTGATCTGGTTTGCCATTCATACTCTGTTGCTGCGTTGGCACTGGAAATCTGTCTTTTAGTATCTGGGATGGTAATGTATTTGGTTTGTGAAGTTCTCCTTCCTTTTGACCTCTAGACCAAACTGAGGTTGATTTTGATTGTTTGTCATTTTTCTTTCCATCTTGATGAATTGATGAGTCCTTGCCTTCTGATAACACGGCCTTTTCTTTGGAAACTCTGTTATCTTCATTACCTTTTGGAAGTGCCTCTGTAGGTTTTGTGTACAAATATGGAGGAAAAGTTATGTCATTCTTTCTTTTCATGTGGCATAATTGGTATGCACCTTTGTCTTGCAAAGAATCAGATGCCACCACCTTCCCTGCATGATTCTTGTCTCTCAAACCTAGCGATGGCATTGCAGCTGCTTTCAATATCCCACCATCATATGGATGCTCACTTCTCAGTTTCTGAGTTGACTTATCTGTGTTCTGTACTGTGGCTGTTGAAGCACCCGTCACAGCAGTCTGAAGACTTTGGCTGACTGGTTGTGCTACACTTGTTACTGGGTGGACCACCACAACAGAAGGAACTTTCACCAACATCTTGGAAGTAATTGGTTGCTTATCAGGTTTCTGGGTTTCCATCTTTCTACCCTCTCCTGACTTTGCTTCAGTCAACTTAGCAATTGTGTTGATGTTACTGTTAGTCACTGCTGCTGTTGTATTTGGCTTTCCTGATGTGTGTGTCACTTGAATAACTGACGGCGTCTTTTTAATTTTGGAAGATAACTTCTTTACCATATCAAGTGATTGTGTGAGATTAAGTTGTATGCTTTGTTGCTGGTTTGGCTTTGGAAGAAGCAATGGTTTCTGTTGATTTATCTTCAGAAGTTGGGGCAATTGATTGCTTGTAATAAGGAAATATGTGGGACCCTGCTGAGGGATGGACATATCCATGGCTTTTTGCACTGCAGGTGGTTTGACATGTTGTAATTGAGATGGCTTTTTAGGTCTGCCATCAGTAACTCCTTTCTTTGAAGCCTGACAAATTTGTTGTGTGGTGGATTTCTTGGACATATTTTGATCTCCCTGCAGAGAGCTGCACTGCACTTTGTGGTCCTTTTCAGTTGCTGGAGCTTTCTGCTGGGGTGCTACATTATTTGAAGAGTCATTCTGTTTCTTCTGTCCACCGGTAGTTTGCAGCAGAGGTTGGGTGTTATCTGCCAGCGAAATGTCACCCACTGTGGATCTTTGTTTATTAGGCAAAGAAATGGCTTCCTGGTGTCTGGTCACATTTACAACTCTTCTGTCCTGATGACTACTTTGCTTGATTTGTGCTTGAGATGTGATTGGCTGTTGTTCACCTCCTGCATGCTTGGCGTTTAGGTTATCTTTTGTTCCATCTGACTTGCTGCGGGATTTGTGATCTGTGTGACCTTCAGGGTGATAGCGATGCTGATGTGCCTTTAGCAATGAAATGTTTTCAAAAATTTCTCCACAGTGCCGGCATGGCAATAATATTTTCACGTCTGGTTTTTGCTTCTTAACTGGTACTTTTGTAGTCCTTTCAGATGTACCTTTATCATGGTATTTTTTGTTATGCGATGCCAAATCTGTTGCTGAGACAAAGCTTTCTTGGCATTGGATGCAGGGATGTGGTTCACTCCAATCAGTTCCAATATGGTGCATAGTTGTCTTGCTTTCTGCAGGTATTTTGCCATCATTAGACTTATTTTGGCTCTTTGATGGCTTCATAAACACATCTGATTCTTTGGCTTTATCCATGTTGTTTGGTGATACCGTCTCTTTGCTTTTGCCAGTTGCCAAATTTGGTGTAGCGGCTTTATCCATGTTGTTTGGTGATACCGTCTCTTTGCTTTTGCCAGTTGCCAAATTTGGTGTAGCGGCTTTATCCATGTTGTTTGGTGATACCATCTCTTTGCTTTTGCCAGTTGCCAAATTTGGTGTAGAGACCCTTTCCTGTTTATAAGGTGGGAATTTTTCATTTTCTGCCCTCTTCTTCAAGTTTGCTTCCTTCTTTTGGTATTCCCGAGGCAGGTAATTTTGTATATGTACATTTTCCTCATGTGAAACAGCTGCAGCTTCGTCTTGGAATACAGATGAGCAAAATCTGCAACAGTTCTTGTGCTTCTGGAGGACGTGTACCTCCATTGACCTTTTGAAGGCAAATGGCCACCCACAATAGAAGCACATACTTTGTTGGTCAACATGGTGCATTTTTTCATGGAAGAAAAGGTGGCTTCGCTTTTTGAATACTTTGTAACAAAACCGACAGATGTACTGTTTTACAACTGGCAAGAGCTTTGAAGGCTTGACTGCATGATCTCTTACCATGTGTGCATTTATCCTGCCTGTAGTGTAAAACCATTTATGGCAAATGCTGCACTGGAAAGCGTCCTCACTTGATTTCAAATGGTGCTTGCGTAAGTGGAATGTCAGATTCTGTCTCTGGGTGTAGCTCTTGCCACAGGCATTGCAACTGAATCTGTTTGCCATTTCAACAGATGACGAACTGACACTGCTATCTGCGGAATCTGAGTTTGCAGTAGTTTCACTCCCGGCTTTATGGCTTTCAAATTTCTCTGGCATCTCAGTAAGTTTGGTAATCTTCTCGGAATGTTGCTCTTTTTCTTTGGTAATTTTCTTAGAATATCGCTTTTTATCTTTTGCTTCATGTTTGCCATCTTTTGATGATAATTGTTTCTTTGTACCTAGTCCTTTAATTGTTGCAGCACTTTCATTTTCTTCTTTCTCATTCTCATTGGGCACAGTCTGATCACCAACAAAAGTGATCCTAACTTCAGGGATTTTCTCACAGATTGTAGTTGCCTTGTCTTCATTGGATGTCTTGAAACCTTCCTTTTCAGCAAAAGCCACTGACTGCCTCTGTCCAGACTGATTCTCTCTAGCCAAACTTTGGCCCCTGACTATTTTAGTCTTGGCTTCATTAACTACAGGTTTTTGCAGCTCCTTTAATTGGGGGATAGGACATTTTGTAACTACTGTCTGAGTTGACTCACCTACCATGTTGCCAGTTTGAGTTGCAAAATTTGGTGCATTCTGCTGTTGCTGGAGAACCAGATTTTTAACTGGATTTTTCTGTTGCATAACTTGTACAACATTTCTATCTTTGTTGAATCTTTTTGTGTGTATTATTCCACCTTGGGTGTTTGGTGTCTCTGTATCCTTCTGCATTCTCTTAAGATTGTCAGACACAAACGGCTTATTCTTCAGTTGCTCTTCCTTGGAGATGCTCTGTCTGGCATCATTTGAAGAAGCCCTTACTTGTGAGGATTTTCCTACAATAGTCGGAGTCTTATTGTCTTGGCTGGATACTCTCAAATGTTCCTTCACAACAGTAGTCACTGACTGAATTTGTTTTCCTACATATTGATTGTCTGCTTTGGTCATGATGGCATCCTGCTTCTTTGAATGACCATTAGTATTTCTTGGAGTAGCATGTTGTACTGGTTGTTTGACCTTGCTGCAAGGTGCATGGTGCAAGGTCGATACTTTCAATGACTGTTGAATGCCCATCTTTGAATGTCCATCAGTAAGTCTTGCAGTAGCAAGTTGTAGTGGTTGTTTGACCACACAGCTAGGTGCATGGTGCAAGGTCGACACCCTGCATGACTTGCTTGGAGAGGCCTGGCCCCATTGACTCGACCATCAGTATATCTTGCGGAGCTATGTGTGTCTCTCCTTGTGTGCGTTGGTTTGACACACATTGGCAAGGTGCTTGTTGCAAGGTCGACACCTTGGATGATTGGCTGAATGCCCCTTGATTGACCATCAGTGTATCTTGCAGTTGGCATGTGGTAGTGGTTTTTTGACCCTCCTGCTAGGTGCATGGTGCAAAGGGTCGACACCTGCAATGAACTGCTGAACGCCCCTTATGGACCATCAGTAAATAATCTTGCATGGGAACAAAAAAAAGCACATGGGGGGGTTTGTTGGTTGCTTGACCTCACTGTCAAGGTCAGGAGTCATGGTCGACAAACCTTGGATACTGCTGTATAACCCTTTGATTGACCTTAGTAATATCTGACAGTAGATGTTGTTTGGTGGTTGTTTGACCACATTGCAATGTCTGTTGCAAGTCAGACCTTGATGACTGCTGAAGGGACCTTTGATTGACCATTATATATCTGACATACATGTTGTAGTGGTTTTTTGGCCTCACTGCTATGTTCATTGTGCAAATTCGACACCTGGATGACTGCTGATGTTCCCCTTGATTGACCATCAGTATATCTGCAGTCGCATGTTGTTGAAGGTTGGTTTGTCTGACTACATGGTGCCGCATAGTGCAAGGGTCGAACACCTTGGAGGACTGCTGACTCCCTTTGAATGGACAATCATTATATCGGTCGTAGCAGGTTTGTTTGTTGTTGTTGACCCTCACTGCTAGTGCAATTGGTGCAAAGTCGACACTTTGGATGACTGCTGAATGTCCACCTTTGATTGACCATTAGTATATCTGGCAGTAGCATGTTGTTGTGGTTGTTTGACCACATTGCAAGGTGCATGGTGCAAGGTCGACACCTTCAATGACTGCTGAATGTCCACCTTTGATTGACCATCAGTATATCTTGCAGTAGCATGTTGTTGAAGTTGTTTGTCCTGACTACATGGTGCATAGTGCAAGGTCGACACCTTGGATGACTGCTGAATGCCCTTTGATTGACAATCAGTATATCGTACAGTAGCATGTTGTTGTGGTTGTTTGACCTCACTGCTAGGTGCATTGTGCAAAGTCGACACTTTGGATGACTGCTGAATGTCCACCTTTGATTGACCATTAGTATATCTGGCAGTAGCATGTTGTTGTGGTTGTTTGACCACATTGCAAGGTGCATGGTGCAAGGTCGACACCTTCAATGACTGCTGAATACTCATCTTTGATTGACCATCAGTAAGTCTTGCAGTAGCATGTTGTAGTGGTTGTTTGACCACACAGCTAGGTGCATGGTGCAAGGTCGACACCTTCGATGACTGCTGAATGCCCTTTGATTGACCATCAGTAGATCTTGCAGTAGCATGTTGTTGTGGTTGTTTGACCTCACTGCAAGGTGCATGGTTCAAGGTCGACACCTTCGATGACTGCTGAATGACCTTTGATTGACCATCAGTATATCTGGCAGTACCATGTTGTAGTGGTTGTTTGACCTCACTGCTAGGTGCATGGTGCAAGGTCGACACCTTAGATGACTGCTGAATGACCTTTGATTGACCATCAGTATATCTGGCAGTACCGTGTTGTTGTGGGTGCTTGACCTCACTGCTAGGTGCATGGTGCAAGGTCAACACCTTCGATGGCTGCTGAATGCCCATCATGCCCATTGACTGTCTATCAGTGATGATTTTGTTGCTTGAAGCAGCTACTACTCCCATCCATTTGTACATGTGCTTCTTACAGATTTTTGAACGATGTAAGCATCTACACTTACGCTTTTTCTTTTCTTACGTTTGTGTACACGTGGGCCATCCTGTCTGGCTTTTAGGTCTCCATCCAAAATTGGCGCACCAGCAAAGTCTTCTTTCGCCAGATGTTTAGGCATTTTCTCAGGGGCTACAGAATACTGATTTTTCACTTGGGTTGTATTTACCCTATCGACTGATGGACTCACAGCTTGTGTTGGCTGCAATACACTTCTTTTTCTTTTTAGAGAACTATTCTGAAGTTTTGGGACAATTGCAAGAGAAGCAGTGAGGGCAGGCATAATTTTTCTTGGTTTATTCATGTATTGGGTTCCATTTTGTTCTGCTTGCACTTTTTGAAAGTGGCAGGTAATGTCATGGTAGGAGCTGAATACCCCCTGGCAATGATAACAAAAGAACATATTTGCTTGATTGGTCAAGTTCTGGTTATTGGGCTTTAGAGATGGCAATGAATTGGTTGCAGTCCCTTCTGAGCTCATCACCACACTAGAAGACTTGGCCTGTTTCTCAGTTACATTAGCAGGACAAGAAAGCTTCACTGACTGCGTAAGGGCTTTTAGTGCAGAAAGAGGAGGGACTGATGTTGATTTGGTAGCACTTGAAGGTACTGAATGGGATGAAGAAATTTGATCCCCTGAGATGTGATTGTGACATTGCGTGCATGTCTGAGATGTCAATTTTGCTTCTTTGGGCATATTGACTTTCTGTGGAAGTGTGCATGTATGAGAAATGGGCAGAGATTTTTTATGCATATAGACTTCCTGGGAAAGATCACTGGGTCTATACTCAAAACAAAGCCGTTTTAATGCTACCCCTGATTCCTCAGCATTAGCTGGTTTACGTTTTCTAGTTACATTCAGGTGCTCCCCGCTTTGAGTTTTCTGCATTTTGACGGTATGATCACCATTCTTGAAAATGTCAGCACTGCTGATGCCTTTCTCACTGATCTCTGGGCTACTGATAGCTGGTGTGATGTCGGCTAGAGGAGATCTTTTCTTAGCCACCTTGCTTGGATTTTTCTTTTTCTGTTTGCTGATACCACTGGTTGAGACTGTAGGCTGCTTTCGGTTAGGTAACACAATCCACCTGGATGGAATACAGGATGGAAAGTGAAGAATATTTGAACAAAACAATGAAATTGAAATGTCACCTTGTCAAATCAGAAATCAAAATATTACAAAGGTTATCTGAGAAAAGACCATTCGGATTTCAGGGACACTCAGTGGCATATCTTATTCTTAATAATAATAATGTGTATTTTTAATGCGCGACATATCCACGTAAACGTGCTCAAGGCGCTGTGTGGCAGCCATGAAAGGCGCTCAGCACATCAGAGAAACCATAATACCAGAACAGATTTATACCAAGAAGCTTGATTTTAGAAGCAGGAGGAAACTGGAGTACCCGGAGAAAACCTGCGGAAACGAGTATGGATCGAGAAACCAAATTTACATAAAGCCATCGAGAACGAACGCCTACTGGGGATCGAACACGTGGGACCTGCTCATTTTTGTGAAAGGCGAGTGAAGATACGCTGCGCCAAACCCATTCCCGTTGTGGGTACTTTTCCACTTATTCTTACTTGCCAATCCCACAACTACGCCACTATTCGTATTCAAAGTTCCCATTCATTATGGGGTTTAGTTGCAGGGCTCATACATCAATGGAGGTGAGGGTGGGCGAGGGGAGTGGATGCCCCCCCCCCCAACATTCCAAAAAGGCGCAAAAACAAAACTAAAAAGGACTTGTAAAAAAAGGCCAGATTTTTTGCGAGTGAAATCGAACCATAAATGACGTTTTTAGCTCGTTTTGGTGTCGTAAAACAGAGTTAAAAATTTTGGTAAAACGGTCCACTTTTGCAAATTCACCAAGGAGGGGTGGGGGGGGGGGGGGTGGGGGGAATTTGGCTGCCTCCAATCAAAACTCCTGGTCGGGCCTGTTAGTCGCCACTTGCGAGGCATCTACTTGTGTTATTGGAATGGCACGTTTCTTTGGTTTAATGGATCCTTGAACAAAAGAATCCATGTTTTAATCCTGCATTAAGTGCACACAACCAGGTATTGCAACTAAACTTCCTTGCCTGGCAAGGATATTGCAACCCTACTACTTACTCTAGGTTCAGATCTGCTATCTGATATACAAATTCGGATGCATTAAACCCCAATTATTTTGTCGAGCCTATATTGCAAAAATATTGGGCGAGACGCAGTCTAGCCCAATATTTTTTTTTTACAACTCATAGCGCGACCAATTAATATGGATGTAATCATCAATTTTATCATTATCATGTTTTATGGATACGATATTTTCACACTGACTCTCAAAACATGATCAATTATGGAATGTGGTCATTCAGGCCAAGTGCAAGGGAAATTGGATCTTCACAGATCAGGGTCATGTGGTTAATGTTGGGGTCATGGGCTCAAATTAATACTTTAACAGATATGCTCACTGATATCATCCTCTTATTGCCAATGTCTATGGGGTCTTTCACAGTTCTGGGTGTTAAAGGTATTCTTGGATCATCCGGGGTCATGAGCTTAAATCACCGCCAAACCAAAAAATTATTTGTTGGATCTATGGAGTCACACATGCCCAGTTTAATTTCCATTTTAAATTCATTACTTAAGGTGCCTGACCCCTATTTTTAAAGTCTATATATTTTTCATCTTGGTAGAATGGCTTCACCCACCACCCCAAACCCCGATCTGTAAAGTTTTGCACTGATATTTAAACAGAAACCCGTTTTGGAAGTGAGTCCTAAAAACATGATTTGTTAAACCCCAATAGAGACTGTGTAAACTTAATATTGGGTCCTAACCAAAATGGGAGCATATTTTCGCTCATAACAACCCAAATTCAACTCCTTTAGCCCTAAGATTTTCATTCACAGGGAAATGAGAAAAATAGTAGCTTTTCTCCGATAAAATTATGGGGTCGCCTGGGACGAGTCCCGATTAGCGATCAGGACCATGGCCCTTTAATGTCACATGTCCCATTGTCCACTTTTCTTGACAATGATGACTGACAAGAATATGTCAACCTTTTGAATAAATGTAAGGTCACTTGCTTGTTTTAATCAAACCCTATGTAATTTCAATAAAACCTTCTAAGTCAACAGAATGTAAAACATTTTCAAGTTTATAAACAATGTCCCATGGAACACTGATGTATTAGCCAATTGTACATTAGACCTATGATTACTCATCCTTCCAAATTTTTTATTTCTGGCATTGTCTTCCCGACATACTGACGGAAATCTTTAAAAAAATCCTGAGTATACAAATTAGCATGAGTTTATAGCTTAAAGGGAGGTGACAAGATCGATGAATCACAAACAGGCCCAGTTTTTAATTTTCCATTTATTTATGCATACGGTAATGTCACAATGTCAATTTGGTCCACTTTTCTTGACAATGATTATGGACACTGAATAGGTCCACACCTTTTGAATATAGATGAGATGACATGTTGAATGTCACCGCCGGGCAATGAACCAGCACGCCCGGCAGTATGCGTGTGCACCTGCAAGGGGCTTGTGCTTTTTAAAATTTGCGCTCAATCAGGTGATAAGGCTATTGAATTCTGTTAACTGTGTGGGCTTATTCTTCGCACCTCTACTAAACATGTCAGTAAGACCAGTTGCTAAACCTTGGTGTTTTTAAAAACAGTTGTTGCCCCCTTATTTACTGCACACGCAATATTGATATTTCCTATTCTGGTGACCCATGTAAAATACTCAATTTTACAAACACCATATTACAATGCAAAATCCTTTATTCTCAAAGATATTAATTTTTCATTTCACTATGTCCGTACTTTTTCAATTTCTGATCAGGTTTGAGCTCATTCATTGCATTATTTTTGTCCACAATTCCGCGAGTTTGGCGACTGTTATTTCCGGCTGATCTATACGAAACGCCATTTTGAATTGCGCGCCATGGTATTAACTTGGATATTGAAAGGTCATTCTTCCATTACTCATACTATTAACTCAAGGTCAAAGGTGAATATGGTTAAAGACTGCATTCACATCCTAAGTTGTGATGTTTAAAAAAAACCAGTTAAATCACGAAAGGGAGCTGGTGCCGGAAGATCAGCAGTTCATTCAGAGAGCACTTGGAATCGTTTGGGGTGCTAAGACTAGGTTCATCATAGGGGACCACTGATTTATACAACCCGTTAATGCTGTTGAACTTTGAAGTGTTAAAATAGAAACATGCCCACAATTGCAACCAAGAACAGTTCGCAATTGTTTCGCAGTAGGGTTTTGGAAATGGTAGCATATTATTGGGTGCGTGTGCAAATGGCCGACCGCATGTAATGAAACCACGATGCGTTAACGACCACTTGGTACTAAATGTGATCTTTCTTCTGTGTTGCTAGTTTGATTTCGCACGGCACTGTCAACATGTTTGGCGAACGTGAACTATAGCGATGACCAACACAGAAAACCAAACGAGCATGCCAAGGTTTGAAAGCAGTATCTCAAGAAAATGAAGGACATATTCGAAAAGATTTTTTACTACTTTAAGCTTTCTCTGTTGTGATTTATTTTTTTTAATATATTCATCACTTTCATACATTAAATAATTTTTTTTAAATTTTGTGTAACATAGCTATAGGTAGGTCCCTGGCTTGTTTAAAGGTGCGTGTTCCGATCGTCTTTGGGACCCCCTGATTTACTCCGGAATTGTAATCGATTTTGATATCAAGACTAAAGGTCGTATTTTTTCTCATTGTCGTCCTGAAATTTGCGCCCTCAAATCCCATTTCATTCCCCCAGATATTCACAAAAAAACGCCGTTTTAGTGGTTGACCTCACTATAGCACAGTATTGAATAGGGCTTTGCAAGATGCATTATTGCGCTTACCATCAAAACCACATGTTTGTTTCCCACGGTATTTGGTGGGGTGTATGTCAAGTGCCAGGCTCTCATATCAATTCGAACACAATCACATAAATAGAACAACCCTTTTAATCCAACCAAATCATATAAGCTTCACTAAAGTTTTAACAGAAATGAAACTTTTTGAGTGTTTGTTCCCAATGCAGATGTAATTGTAATTGCCACCAGACACTATTATTTACCCTTTTAATTTTATTTTGTAAATTTCTCCCAACATACTGAAGGAAACTCTTTAAAAAGCCTTATGTAGACCAGTACATGAGTTTTATACTTTACATTAAGTACTCGGAATGACTCAGGAGGAGTTCTTCCCAACATACTGAAGGAAACTTTTGAAACAGCCTGAGTTAGAAAGTAGGTAATGTTTATACTTAAATTCGTAATCCTCATGACAGGACGCCAGACAGAAGTAAAATCTTTGTTAATACTGTTGTTTCCCTCTAAAATGTCCCTCTATTAAAGGGCCATGGTCCGACCGCTTAATAGTCTCGTCCCCATAACCCCAGATTTTACCAGAAGTGGTTACAATTTTGGTGTCTGGAAAGCTATTTTTCTATTTTTCCTCATTTACCCTGTGAATCCTTGGGTTTAAAGGATGTTTTTGCTTGGTAGTTATAAGCGAAAATGTTCCCATTTTGGTCGACATATTATTTTTACAGAGTACCATATGGGGATTTACCAAATCAGGTTTTTAGCTCTCCCATGACAAATTGGTTGAATATCAGTCGCAAAAACTTATCCTATGGGGTTTTAGGGTAAAGGCCATTCTATAAAGATGAAACATTAACTTAGAATCGGGTCAGCCCTTTTTTACTTAACAAACCTTGTCAAGTCATGGATTCTTGAGTGCGACACCATCACACGCAAGCCTTTTGCTGCACTGTTGCTTCTTCAAACCTCTCTCCTGCTGCATGCTGTAAGAATTTCATCAGACCAATTCTCATCATCAATGTCATCTTGTGAAAACCATCCTACACCTCCACATGTTGTGTCTTGATGTGCGATATGAGCTCTCTGAATGAGTCAAAAGATGGCATTGCAGTGTTCACAAATGTACCAATGGTGTTGCTCTGAAGTTTGCAGTGTTGCAGGCTGCCTGATGCTGGAAGAAAGGGTCTCACCGGTAAGTCCGGAATCATGTTGGTTGCTTGAAGGGCTCTCTGTCTGAATAGTCTGAAGAGTTTCTCAGTAACTCAGTGGCATAGCCAAAGTGTTCAAAGGGAGCTGGGTGCAATGGGTAAAATTTGGACGCACATTGTTAAATATTCTTAAAAAAAAACGCGTTAAAAGTGTCAAAAACTGTAAAAATGGACTCGAAACATGCAATAACGGTAAAAAAGCGTCGTCCAAACGTTGTATTTAATGCACATTTTAACAGTGCATAAAACCAAACAAAGAGTTAAAGACTATCAAAAATGTGTTCATCTGAATATGTATTCACCATACATTTCATTTAGTAAATGAGGTATTGTTCCCTTTTAGAGAAATAACTGAAAAGAGAAAATTAACCATCTTCCTATTATGCCGATTGTTTGACCCCATGTAAATTGTCTCTTTATTTTTAGAACAATTTTAAGCAGTGGCGACACAATTTTTGACAACTGATATAAATAGGGACATGCAAGAGCTATCTGTGCAAAAATCAGAAAAATAAGTCGCAGGAATCTTGCCATATAAGAAAATACAACCTTGTAATAAAATTGT
Organism: Ophioderma brevispina; assembly: GCA_023653785.1. NCBI lineage: Eukaryota > Metazoa > Echinodermata > Ophiuroidea > Amphilepidida > Ophiodermatidae > Ophioderma > Ophioderma brevispina. Next base: position 68,966 of record JAMKCH010008622.1, read on the forward strand.
GGATTCAGATTACATTAGTCATTACACATAAAGGTTTAGCACTCTTTACTACATCAAAACAAATTTGAATTTCTTGGTTCTCAGCTTTTACTTTTCAGGAAGGATTTTTTTGGTTTGGTTTGGTTCCTTCCAGGACCTTTTTCCAGTGAGTTGGATCGAATTAATAAATGTGAATTAAAAAATATTTGTCCCTTGGCTATGGGCGCTGCCATTAGACATTACAGCTACATATATAGCTAACAAAACATACATGTACAAATGAATAGAACATCTTTTTTAGAATAATGAACTATGCTACCTGGCAAATTTATTTGCACAATGTAGGATTCTGAAACATGCTGTTTGTCATAGTGCAGTTAGTGTCCACTGTAAACGGGCCTCGACCTTTTGCCCACCCAACCAAATCATTGTGACATGAATCCATTCATAAGTTTGACCGTATGTAAATGATTCCCACTTCACAAGCTCCATCCAATCACTGATCAATGACATGCTATGGATGAGCGATTACCCACACACTGTGTGCATGAACATTGGCGAGTAGGCCTGTTTTTACACATGTTGGAAGCCTTGTTAGAAATGGTCGTTTTGGATCTTTTTCAGCACCGTATGTTAACCAAATTACACCACCTTATAGAAAATAAGATTATCTTGGTTGTCAGCTTCTACGAAGAGTATAGGTCTAACCGTTTGTCCATGGCGCCCTCTTGAATCTGCCCAGCAATTACTGGTGATTTTTGCCATAGAGTTAGCATTATACCCTACCAAAATACCACTCTTTATAAATGAACCATTTTCGGATATTTCTGAATGTTCTATCATAATAAAATTCACATATGTTATTGTTGATAATATATTCTACAATTAGAGCTTCTACCAAGAAAATCCCTTGAGCACTTTTCTCGCAACGACGTGAGTTTTCTCATGTCCTATGCGTTAAGCCCAGAGTACGCATGACAGGTCATAGGCCTATTGAATGCACTGTGTGTACAGTGAATAGGGAAAATGGACAGTAACTGCAAGATGTTATGAGAACATAATTTAGAACATATTAACCGACGGAAATAAAAATCAATCAACGGAAAGTAATGTTGTGAATGTTTGTACTTAAAAGTAGGGAGATCTTTTGGAGAGTTTAAATTTGACGAGTTGTTACCTCCAAAGCAACGCATTTGAAGAATTGTATTTAGCAAAAGCTGTGATGTAGCGTGTTTTAGTGATTAGTGGAAATGTTTGTACTTGAGTGGAGAGTCATTTCTCAAGTTAAAATATGGTGAGTTGTTACCTTCGGAGTATTAGAAGAGTTACGTTTGAAGAAAAGGAGTGTGGTGTGTTCTCGTCACTGATAGTGTAATGTTTACCTTTTGACTTGGGACAGTCAATTCCAGAGTGTAACTATGGCGAAATGAGCATAGAGTTCAGAATATATATTGCTTCTTCCCGACAGTACTTTTCAATATGAAACAGTATGATACATCAAAAGTCTTTTTCTGTACTGTGAAGTTGACAACTCACCATACCAAATATTTACCCCTGCAGAAACTCTACCCTCCTACTGAAAGTACAACCCTTTTATGGGCCAAATCCAAAAAATACCGTTTTTTGCGAGGGACGGAATTTGAGTGACATTTTCAATCGTTCCCAACTTTCCTGTGGTAGATGAACACTTGAGGTCTTTGCGGGGTGAGGAATGAACTGCCAATGCACTTTATTGCAGGGGAAAATGGCATTGGCCACAATGGAAACATGTTTGCTATAGCGATGCAATATGTTAGCGCGCGGGACGGAACGACAATTCGTCCCTCGCGTTTCCACATTGAGTTGCCATACGGCCAACTTTATTAGGTAAAGCCACATTTTTCTTTATTATTGAAGTATATTGGTTGCTTAATCATGCGTATTACTTGAAGTTAAAATTACACAGCAGGCGATTTAGGATAGATGAATGAAAATTTGCGAGGGACGGACACATTCCGTCCCTCGCACCATAAATGTGTTGCAATGGCAACTTGCTTGATCGTGCCATCTCATTTTATGTTTTGTGCGGAGGAAAGAACTGGCTTGGTTATTCATGTAATATTACTTCAGGTGTTCATTCCTGACTGGAAAGAAAAGGAAATTGAAAAAATGAATTCCGTCCCTTGCAAGGGTTGACAAATTGGCTTTGGCCTTATTTCTTCGTTAACACACCAAACCAAGAATGTTTACCAACACCACTCTTACAATACTCTGAATTAACTCATCACATTTAAAACTACAAAAGGGCCTCAACTCAATTTTGTAGGGATTCAAACCATTCACGATACAATCAACAATTAAAACACCACATCCCAAACTTTGCCATATCTAACGCTTCCAATAACGATCAACTCACCATATTTGACCTCTCTTAATGACTGCCTCCACTTTAAAGTACAATTCCCAATTTGCCAATATAATATACAACAATCAACTATTGCCAAACATAACTCTTAACTCTTCCCAACTCCTTGGATGTGATATCTCCCCATATTTGAACACTCTAAATATCACTCCATTTTCCTGTTTGCCTACAATGATGGCAGCCACCAGTGCAGAAGATGGCGAATAAATTTATTCGTATATTTTTATTCCGTCTTATCAACTGTATTTTGGCATCTTTGGTGATGTTTGGGGGGGGGGAACATGTACGTGTAGTACCGATTTCCAAACTTGGGGCTTGGGAACTGATTTTGTGTCCCAAAGTGAGGGTCTTAAAGGAACTCAAATTTGGAGGAATTTGCAGGATTGGGAGCTGATATTCAGCTAAACTTTAGCTTCTGAGGCAAAAATTTCCAAAAAAGGGACCTTAAGAACTGACTTCAACTGGGGTCTTAGAAGTACATTGTTTAAATAACATTGTAAATTGTATTGTAAAATAGATTAGAATTTAATTAAAACAACGTATTTGGTCAATTATTACAGAGCATGGGAATGTGTAGAGAATATTTACCTTCTAAACGGTATGGCCCCGGGAACCAGCAAGCGCTTTGAAGATATCTTATAAGTATCCTCCTCCCTGAAGTGTCTAGAACAAAGTCTATGGTTGGGACTAAGATAAGTTGTTGTTATTTGCAGATGATCCATCCAGACCTTTAAGACTTCCTCTGCTTTAGGAAACCTATTAAAGATCAGAGAAACAATCATTTGACCGCCATATTGTTATTTGTTATTCACCAGGTTCGAACAAGATATTGTATTTATTAAATATCTTTAAAAAATTGTAATATGTCCACCTACTTTTGAGAAATTCACAGACATAAAAGTGTAAACCTTTTTTGACCATTCTGTAGATACGTACCTAAGAAAGTTCTAATGTTAATCCATCCATTTATTAAATAAATAAATTTGATTCCTGTTAAAAATCCAGAATTTAATTCCACTGTTAATGATACATAATTTCTGCTTCCTGACAGTGATGGGCCCGTGGAATTCCACCGCTAATGACGTAGTGCGTAAAATCAGGGAATGCACAATAGACCGTATTCAATAGCCAGCCATGTTGGTGGACAAAATAGATGCATTCCAGGACTACAATACATTCACCTGTCAATGATCCCTGTGCAATCGCTAAACATGGATCGATTGACAGCTTAATGTATTGTAGTCCTGGAATGTATACGCATCTTGTTCACCAACATGTCTGGTGGCTGACGTCATATTGAATACGGTCTATAAAGGGAAATTTGCACTCCTTGAATTTCGATATGAATTTTGCCCGACTTGATGAGTGAGTAATAAAGACATGGAAATAAACAACCAGCCAGTTACAGAGAACACCACGATAAATTGACAAAATACATCAAGTTGAGCAGGCACAACTAGGATATGCCCATGCAAACTTATTTTCATCTATCTCCCCTTCCACCTTTCTCTCTCCTTCCCTCTTTCTCTTTCTCCCTCTCTTCTCTCCCTTTCTTATTCAGTACTGTCAGCTTGGATTTTTTTTAAATTAGTAATTGATAACCAGCTCATAGACTTGTGGGAAAAATATTTTAGAATATAGCCATGTGTCTTGAACTGTGGCCTGCTGTAGGGTGGAGCTGTTTCATATTTTAGAGAAATCTGACATGTTTGTACTAATTAGGGTATCTAAATGTGATTGAATACTTCCAAGTAAGCACTCATTTTAAAGCCTATTTAGTTAGCTTTAAGATAATACCAAACTTATCTCGATCAGACTTCTGTAATTAAAATTATGAATAATTAAGTAAACAAAGGTGGGGGTGGAGCAATTGGGACACGGAATTGAAGCTAATTAATTGCCATTTAATTTTAGACCATAATATTGTTATGGGACTTTAATTAAAGAAAATATAATCAAATAATTGATTAATTTAACAAGTTCAGATTAAGTATACAATGGGACGTGATAAACCTACAATATGAGAAAAATGTTTATTCAGCTCATTATGTTTCTTCATTAAGTACCATTCAATAAGATAACAACTTAGAACTAATTAATTACACTTCAATTCAATGCATAACATAGGCCTAACATTTTAATAAATCTCATTAATTAATTAATTAGACAAACTGGGATGCAGAGAAAATGGGACACAGTACCTTGCAAATTTTATAGCTGAAAATCAGGTCTGCTTTTTACTTGGTAAAAGACTCTTTTGAATCTGTCCAGTTTTTAATTTTATATTTTCTCCAATTATAGATTTAAATATTAAGATTACCAAAATGAATGTTCTTGATTAAATAATATTTCAATTATTCTTAATCAAATGAAGAACCAGAGCGGAAGAGGAATGAGGACACGCTGCTATATCGAGATAAGAAATGCAAGCCTCCTACCGTACTGCTAATTAAATTAGTTTGAGATTTATGATTTATATCAGAAAAATAAATTTAATCATGAAATGTCTATGTTTAAAGAATGGTTAGATTTGTACCTTTTTGTTATATTCTTAATCCATCCATATGACTTGTTGAACATGTGAGCTGCCAATTTGAGCATGCAATACTGTAAATTTGTACCTGTCATGCAGGAAAACAATTTTCTTAAGGGTTATAACCCTATTAATGTTTACATTTTATGAATGGTTATTAGATTTACTTTGCAAATACTTGATTGTGCTTCAGCAGAAGCTACTTGTAAAGTGCTTTAATCAATCTTTAGGACTTTATGCAATAGGTTCCACACCAGTAAATACTTGTCCTGTTCGTTCCTGTACAAAATGGGCGAGATCGCCGAGATGAAAACGTCATTTTCTCCTCAATGGAACATCTCCTACCTTAAAGCTAGCATTCTGCTTGAAGATCATCATATCTCCTATCCAATCAATCATGAAATTAGGGTAATTATCCCCAAATTTTCGAGCTACTGGACATGAAGTGGGGGCTGCACTTACCTGTTTCTCATGTTATTTACTGGTGTGAATCCTTAAGAGACTTCAGATTTGTAAATTAATGCATTTCATGTCTATTTGAAACCTCCTTCACATGTTGTGATCATTCAAAAGAATATTTTTTTTAATTAAGTGAGCAACAAAATAGTATTGTCCTAAAATATCTATATTCTGCTATCTACTGAAGATGTCTTTGATAAGGCTCACAAAAATACTATTTCTGTTTTCCATTGCTATTTAAGCATATACAGAAATAAAATATAAAATGACTTACTCTTGCTCCTTATAGACTGGGCCTTTGAGAAGTGAAAAGGAGGGGCTCTACTCGGGGAGGGGGTATTTCTCGGGGGAGGGGGGTTTTACGGGGGGTTTGCTTGTGGCATGTCACACAAAGGCTATAGCTGTTATTAACACACTTTCAATTTATGGATCAAATAGGGCTTCATTTCGGATTAAACGAAGAGCAGCCATCATTGGTAAAACGGGAATGTACAGCACAAAGTTCAAATATGATAATCTTTGTTCCCAGGAAAGTATGTATTTTTGAGAAAATCATGAAAAAATGGTGATTTTCATCATTTTTGGTTCCCCATAAAAAATATAGAAATGGTATACAAATACATTCATGTTCGTTTTTGTATCTCCCAGAGTCACGGTTTCTAGGGTCGGTATTTCCCGTTTTCAAATTTGGGCACTATTTTCATATTACAAACAAAGGTTAAAAATCTTGTGCGTCAATTTGGGCAAACGCAAGATGTGTAAATCCCGATTTTAACAAAAAATGAAAAACTAAAAAATATGACCCTAGATTTTGTTTAAATGCTCTATACAATGCATTTGATTGCTTACCTTTTGTGTTACGGATGTCGAATAGTAGTAACTGGGAAAAACCCCCCAAAAATAACGAAATTATCGCCGAAAGTGAAACACAGAGAAAATTGCCATGTTGTCAAAATGTTGTTCCGTTTCACTACAAAATATAACCTTATTCAAAACACAAGCGGTCATCTCTTGTTCGTCAACATTGCTTCTCACCAGTCAGATTACATTTTTAGACCTCAAATCAGGACAACTTTGTCCGCACGAAAGAAAACAAAAATTTTTGACCATACACTGAAGTCACAGACACACAGCGATTTATTGACTTCTCAAGGTACAAGTGTGATAATGCGTGTGACATATGTTTGGGTGTGACCTCATTATTGTGTGCGTGTGTGGGAACATCCGCACCTCCTCCGTGAAAGTGAATTCGTCAAGTATGCACCAAACTTCCGTCAATAGCTTGTTCGCTTGAAGAGGTGTGGCCATCAATAATCAATAGGGCTGTCTACTTTTCCGGGTCACTGCCTGTGCTTAGCTTTTATCATTGGATCTCTTTTTCGCAGTATCACTTTGAGACACACAACACTGCGCGTACTTCTAGCAACCCCGAATCTTGTTTCACATGGAGGTGAAAACAAACGTTACATCACGCCCGAACAAACTTTATTTCAAGGCGTTTGGTCGCCTTTTGACCATTTGGATTGCCTTTTGGCAATGTAAGTGAAACAAATCTAGGCATCCCAAAATCCTCATGTTATGGCTGTGTTTCAAAATGAATCGAGCATGTTGGACGGAATTTGATAGAGCAAATAGCTAGGGTATTTTTGACCTAGGACAAATGAGATGCAATCATTTCTCATATATATAGATACTGTACCCTCCTACTAAAATATCATATGAAATTCTAAAATAGAGTCCATGAGATGCCGTTTATCGGCTGAAAAACCTTTCATGTCGGACGGAATCAATAGAAATAGGGTTCTCTACGAAATGTTATGTTTCTTGCTATTCTATCGAAATACAAAGGAAAATTATTCTTTTACCCACTGGATAATGAACCACAAATCACTGACTCCAAAGACGTACCAAATGTTTAATTAAAAACCATGCATCCTTCTTCTTAAAGCGCCCACTTCAAATGGGAGCATGTCGGACGGATTCGAGCATGTGGACGTAATGGAAATGTTGACATTTTAATCGACTCTGCTCTTGTGTATTTATTTTGGTACTGTCTAGTAACTCCGGATATTAGCTAAATTAGTATCAGAACTGTTAAGTGCTTTTTGTTCATTTGATGCAGCAAAAACATGTCAAAATTCCGTCCGACATGCCTGTTTCCGTCCGACATGATTTGTATAGAAAACAGAAAATTGCACCATCAATAGTCTGGTTTTGAAAATTTCATTGCTTTGGCATGCTACTAACATTGTTAGCTTCAAATTAAACCATTTAAAATAATTGCACAACTATTTGGGTATGCGCTATGCAATGAAATCTGTAAAAATTCCGTCCGACATGCTTCCGTCCGACATGCTTCCGTCCAACATGTTGCATTTTTAAAAAATGTGTAACTATTTCTAAAAAAACCTTGATGATATGATATTTTTCTCTCTAAAACCTTAATTGTTCCTATTTCTTCATTAGTCAAAAGTATTCATAAATAATTTAATTTGCCAAACAAAGAGACCGAGAAATAGATCAAGTCTGCCAAATTCAACAGCTTTGTCCCACAAAATTGGCAAAAATGTTGAAAAAGTTGTTTTTCAGCATGTTTTCAGGTGAAGTTTTGTAGGAAATTGATGATTTGCACTTTTTTGGGTACAGGCTTAATTGTTCTTCATGACCATGTTCTAATGCACTTGAAATGGCAAAAGAAAACTTAGATAAGAGCACCGTTTGTTTTTAAACCTGGCGGACGGATTAACAAACATGTCGGACAGAAAAAAATATTGCCCTTTTACTCTAAGAAAATAAAGCTAGACTTAAAAAAACAATCACTCCAGCTAACACTTCATTAAATTCATGGATACTTGACAGAAACATTTTATTGAAATTTTGTTTTTTGTAGAAAAAACTTTTAAGAATTTTTGACCATGTCGGACGGAATTTTTTTTGTTTAAATTTCTATTTCTCTGGGAATTTAAAAACTTGAAAACATTTGGAATAAAAACACGCTTATATCATTCATGTAAAGTGTCAACTTTATATCAAAAAGTATGATAATTAAAATTAATCTTTGATTGTTCTTCATGTGATAATATTATTTGTTGGTTGAAATTCCGTCCGACATGGTCGGAAATTTGAGCTGTAAAATTAACTCATTAAAATAGGTGTAACGACAGTTTTTTTATTTTTTAACTTTTATTTTGTGACAGACAACATTCAAATCATTCAAAATAATGACCTAAACACAATCTACAAAGAAATTTTAAAATTCACTAAGTTTTGGTGACACATTTTGAAACACAGCCTTATTCCCTAAATAGTGGCTAAAATTCTAGTCTCCTGCTAATACTATTACCTCAGGTGAAAATAGGGCGCATTTTGTACAAGTTTATACGGCGGCTATGGGAATCATTTTCATCCAAAAATGACCACCCGATATTTTGTGACATCACCGTAGACAGCCCTATCAGACTCGTGCATATTTCCTGTTCCCATGCTCCTGTCCAAGAAAGTTTTAATCCAGTAAACAAGTAGTAGCCTATTCTGCCTCTGACTCATAATTTCTTGGATGTGTATTTATTTTTAGAACGTACGCTCGCTTTCCCGCCAATACGGCGCATGTAGACGCAGTACCCATAACAATTGACACGTATGTGTTTATTGATGTCCAAGAAATTATGGGCCAGAGTATAGCTATAGTTGCCATCACAATTCCTTTTCTGAATAGAATAGGCGTCTACATACGCGTGCGAGAGTTGTGCGTGGAATGCGCAGACTATGCATTTCCTTTACGCGTTGTCATGGTTCTGTCTGACGGAATGCTGGCGTAGTCTTGATGCAGAGAAAAGGAATTATGACAGAGAGCATGAGAGTATAGGCCCTAGCTTAGGCCTTAGCCCCAAGGCCCAGCTAGGCTGTATAAATTAGGCTAGCTTAGCTTAGGCTAGCTTAGGCTAGCTGTAGGAAAACAGGCTTAGGCCTGGCCTGGCTAGGCTAGCTAGGCAGGGTTTACTGAATTTCTTGTGATTCTGCAAGAATGTGAAAGTCTATAATCTAATGTAATGACAAGAAGTGGGATTAGACTATGCTATGGCCTATCTACCACCTGCATACATACACATGTACAATGTCAACTCAATTACGAATTTCATGAATTTTGCAAAAATTTCCATTTGACTTGTTCCATTGTTGTTGCGGGCATCATCGTTTCTCAGACTGAGGCATATTCTAAATTTGTACGACCATAAAACAAATTGTGAGGGGCTTACCTGTGGTAGCTTATGTTGGGCCCGGGTCCGCACCCCATAACGCATACATGGTGAGTCATGTTAGAATGACTTTTATCATGTTTAGAAAAGCCAAGAGCTACCAACACTGTACCACCAACGCTGTTCAGCCGCCATTGCCGAGTGTACCAGGGAATAAGCAATAAAGGGAAAGGACATTGAATCAACAAAATGTGTATGGCAAGCTGATTGACCCATTGAACCACAACCTCGATAAACTATGTTTATAGTTTTTTTCTTGTTAAACATATTTTTTCTCTTGAAAAACATAGTTTATCAAGAGAAACACATTTTTTAGTTACACATCAAATCAAAGAAAACATGTAATTTATCTGGAAAACACTTAGTTTTCACAGAGAAAAAATAATTTAATCTAGAAAAACATATAGTTTATCAAGATATGAAAAAATATGCTTACGGCTATCTAGGAAAACTTTATCGAGAAAACAAACGAGTTTTAATTAGATAACATCAATATCACAACTGTTTTTATCTAGAGAAAACTATTTTTATCTAAAAACATATTTTTATCAAGATAGAAAAACTATGTTAATCAAAACACTTAGATTAACAAATGTGTCCCAATTTTCTCGTGATAACCTATCTTTGAGAAAACATGTTTATTCTAGAATACTGAGTTTTTTCAGATTAATATGTCAACTGATTAGTGAACCCACAACCCCGGTCAAACTATGTTATCTAGATACAAAAAAAGGTTTTCTCCTAATTGATAACACGTTTTTCTCTGATAGATTATACTTTACTCTTGAAAAACATAGTTTTATCCAGAGACAAAAAAACGTTTTTCATTTTGAACACGGTTGATCAAATTGATAAGCATGGTTTTTGAAAAACTTTTTTTTTTCTCGATAAATTTCCAATATGTTTAATCTATAGATATAGAAATATTAGTTTAATCTAGAAAACTCAGTTTTTCTCTGATAAACTCATTTAATAATTACCGATAAGCAGAGGTTTTAAAACTCTAATGTTTTCTCTCCTTGATAACTTAGTATCAAGAGAAACAACATAGTTTATCAAAAGAAAACTACTAGTTTATCAAGAAAACTGTATTATCAAGAGAAAACCGGTTTTTTTAATCTATTCCTGAATAATTTAAAGCTATTTCAAGGCAAATAGGATATTAATTTAAATCTATTTTGATTGGTCCCTAACTACAATCCCAAAGTCAGAGCCCCTTTGCAACAATACATGTATATAACTGACAGTGTCCATTCAAATAAACCTCCACAGAGTCCAAGGTCGTCCCCTTTTCAACTGTTCAGAGCCCCTTCCTCTCTTCTCAGCTGCCACGAGCATACTACTTCCAATTACGAAGATTCCCCTCTTTTAAAACACAGGTAACCAACTTTTCCCACTAACCCAGGGCACCGTGACTTCCGCACTACCTCCACGCCCCATACCGCTAAGTATTCCCTTTCCATCTGCCAATTCCCATTCGGATGTGACTGTACTATCAACGATCCACTCGAAAGAGTGAAAATATTTGAAATTTGCAGGAATAGCTTAAAAGTTGCAGGATAAGGCTGTCAGGACTCTCAAAGGTATTTTTTCAACTGAAATCGACAGAAAAGGAAGAAAAAAGCAGTATTCAAAGATAGATCTCCAGTCAGTTAGTGTTGTAGTAAGTGTCCGCACAGACATTAATGACTAAAATTATTTTTGTCGTTATTTTCATCGTTTTCGACGTCTTACTAATTCGTTTGCACGAATTAATAATTCGTTTGAACTAATAGCTTAATTCGTTTGAAAGATTGCACGAGTTTTGAACGAGTTAATAATTCGTTTGAACGAATTGCTAATTCGTTTGAACGATTTAATAATTCGTTTGAAAGAATAGTTAATTGTTTTTTTTTAGAATGGATTTTTTTTGTTTAAAGAATGTCACCTTAGGGGCTCCGTACATTTGGTCCCATCACTTGCAGGGTATGTTAGGATACCTATACTGCTTACAACAAGGCAAAAATATGATTTCTGATGGTTTTTATTATTATTATTTTCTGATTTAGCAAATCATTGATAATAAATTGAATGTTTCCTTTCAATGAAATGCCATATAAATATTTTAATTATTCAGATCCATCGATTATGCACACAGTTCTCCCGTACAAGTTTCCTATCATACGACACCATCTGAACAATGCTAATTTGCACGAGATCCATTTTAAAGAGGCACTACCCAATCCTCATCCTCGACCCCAACTTTCACACCATCAAACCTGATATTTTGGTACCAATGGAAAACTTGTATTTTTCTCATCTCATCTGCAAAATATTTTGACTGACCTCTTTTCCGATTTTGATGCTACAGGCTAAAATATGTTTGTTACTTAACGGTAACCAGAAAATAAGTTTGTGTATGTAGTCTAAGAGCTATACACACAATTGCCGCTCATATTAAAATGGTGCGTTGGATTCAAATGAAATTGATGATGGCTCTTCCCATGAAATAGAGAAAAATAAAAGTTGTAATCGGGTGGGGTACCTTTATGTAATATTTCAAAAACGTGTAATTATAGCATGTACGAATTCTCTCTGGCTGGATCACACACATCCCCTTTTTAGAGCAGGAGCCAAATATCATAGGGGGCCTTATTTAAGGAGTTCGTTTACCCCCACTACAGAAAAGGTTTAACACCTTTGGTAGTTAGTATGGATCCTCTATATACATCAATGCTAGGTAGGTAGTACTCTCAAATTGTGGTATCACCTTTTCAATAGGGGCCAATTTAAGTTTACACAGGGGTGAAAATTTTAAAATGCCCCAATCACGTTGAAATGTATGCCAAATTGTTCATCTAATCATAAGGATTCCAAAAATGTATAGTTTGTACCACCTACGACTATTGGTTTTTGGAGTTATATGGTAAAAATGATAAAAATGGTAAAAAAGGTCAATCTCAATTTATACAGGGGTCAACATTAAAAGTTAAAGGGGTGGCCCGATTTAAGGATATGAAGTTATCATCTTGATAGATTGGCCTTCACTCCAAAACCCCATCTGTAAAGTTTCGCGCGGATATTTCAATCCGTTTTGATGCGAGAGCTAAAAACGTGATTTTGTAAGACCCATAGAAGCTCATAGAGTACTGTGTAAAATTAATATTGGTCGACCAAAATGGAGCACATTTTCGCTCATAACTTCCAAACCAAACATCCTTTGGCTCTAAGATTTCACAGGGTAAATGAGAAAAATAGTAGCTTTCTTCTGATACCAAAATGTTGACCACTTCCGGTAAAATCTGGGGCTTCTGGGGACGAGGCTATTAGCGATCGGCCATGGACCTTTAATCTGATTATATTTTAAATACTTGCAAATTATTGCTTGAGGTAAGAGAGCACGTGTGGTCCAGTGGATAAAGCACAGAACTCATGCTAATTAGGTTGTGAGTTCGAGCCCCGCCGTGGCCAACGGTTGTGTCCCTGGGCAAGACACTTCATTTCGCTTGTTCTCACTTCTCCAGGTTTAATGGTTGAGCTTTAGGGGTATTCATACGGTGCGCCGTTCTAATTGCTTGCCGAATTTCAATATTGAAAATGTGACATTCCTAGTACAGCGGAATAATTTAAACGCTTTGAGAGACTTTGTTTGGGGGGTTAAAAAAAAACAGCGCTTATACATTCTTGCAATTTATTTTAAGAGGACTCCTAAAAAGTAGAGTTTAACTTACGGAGATAGTGTCAAAGGTCAACACCAATTGGATTATGTTGCCTTATACATATTTTGTCTCATCACTGTTAATTATGCAATGCAGATGGTACAAAACTATTTCCTTATTTGACACATTAACTAGATGAACAACTTCTTGTTCTTTCATTTTTTTCAACAGAATTGGACAACTTCTTATTTTGGACCCCTGAAAGTAAAATTGACCTTTTTTTACCATTTTTAGCCAGGTTTTCCCTATAACGTCGCAAACCAATGGTCCTAAGATGGTACAAACGATACATTTTTGGAATCCTAATGACAACGGAAATCTGGCATCATTTCAACATGATTTGAGCATTTTAAAATTTGAGACCCCGGTGTAACTACATTGGGCCCTTTGAAATGATCCCACAATTGAGGGTACACCTACCTAGCATTGATGTAGAGGTCCATACTAACTTACCAAAGGTGTCAAACCTTTTCTGTAGGAGGGTTAAACAGATGTTTTACCTGGGTCCGAGCTCCTCCTCTCTTTCAATATAGCATCATTTGTTCAAATTCACCATACACAGACTGGTTTTGCTTATAATACCTCCATGTCACAAGCCCTGTACTATGGAATTCACTATTTGCCTGTGCATTTAAAAGGCTTTTAAATGGCAAGAGATATTTTAAAGTCATCAATATTTCCTGTGAGTGTAGTGATTTGAATTAGTCATATAGACTAACCACACCAATAGATTCCCTCGTATTTTGGCTTATATATTAAACTAACTCATAGAAACAAAAGGTGATTTGTACAGATAGCTTATATATTTCAATAGAAAACATAGGCTGAATGTCTATTTGCTACTAAAGGAAATTAGAATTTCACAATTTTTTAAATTTTCAAGTATTTTCAGCTACATTTTGCTATGGTTAATTTTGATAGAAAGCTTTAACGACTTTTTTGGGGTGGGGGGGGGGGTGGTGTGTTGGGTGTGTTAGCTTGGCTCTCTCTTCTTTCCTTCTTTTTCCCTCTCCTCCAACATCCCCTTTTTCTCTTCTTCTTTACTCTCTTCCCCAACTTCATTTTTCTTTTTCCCTATTCTTGATACGTTGTCTTGTCTGTTGTTTTGTCTCATATTTTGTGCAAGGCTCTTGGTGTCCTCCTTTCGTTTCGTTGGTTGGTTGGTTGGTGGTTCGTTCTTTTCGTGGGTTGGTTGGTTGTTGTTGGTTGGTTGGTCGGTCGGTCCTGTGTTTCGTTCTTATCGTGGTTGTGGTTGGTTTGTTGTTTGTTTGTTTTGTTTTTTCGTTCGTTCGTCGTTTTCGTTGGTTGGTTTGGTTGTTGGGGTGTCGGATCGGTCGTTTCGTGCGTTCGTTTGTTCGTTTGTTGGTTGGTTGGTTTTGTTTTTTGGTCGTTCGTTTGTGGTTTTGGTTGGTTGGTTGTTCGGGGGGTCGGTGGGTCGGTCGGTCGGTCGGTCGGTCGTTTTTTTTTTTTTTAATTTTTTATTTCAGTTATTTCTTTTTTGGTTTGGTTTGTTGGGTGGTTGGTTCTTGTTCGTTTGTTTTTTGGTTTGGTTGTGTTTGTTGGGTCGGGGGTCGTGTTCGTTCCTGTGTATTCTTTCGTTCTTCGTTTCGTTATCTTCTTTTATTTTCTTTGTTTGTTTGGTGGTTCGTTTCTTTCGTTGGTTCTGGGGTTCGTTGGTTGGTTGGTTGGTTTGTTCTTTCGTTCGTTCGTTCGTCTGTTTCGTTTTCGTTCGATTTCGTTCGTATGGTTGGTGGTTGGTTTGTTGGTTGTTCGTTTCGTCTTTCTTTCTTTCGTTGGTTTGTTTGTTGGTTGTGTTGGTGGTTCGTTTCGTTCGTTCGTTCGTTCGTTTTCGTTCGTGGTCGGGTCGGTCGTTCGGTCCGGGGGTGCGGGGTCGTTCGTTTCGTATCGTTCTTTCGTTTCAGTTTCGTTGGTTGGTTGGTTGGTTTGGTCGGTCGTCTGGTGGTTCGGTCGTTCGTTCGTTGTTTGTTGGTTGGTTGGTTGGTTGGTTGGTTCGTTCGTTTTCGTTTCGTTCGTTTCGTATTCGTTCGTGATCTTGGTGGTTTTTGTGTTGTTGTGTTCTTTTCGTTCGTATTCGTTTCGTTGGTTGTTGGTTCGTTCGTTCGTCTCGTTCGTTCGTTCGTTCGTTGGTGCGTTCGGTCGTGTCGGATCGGGTCGGTCGGTCGGTCGGTCGTTCGTTTTTTCGTTCGTTCGTTGTTCGGTTTGGTTGTGGTTGTTGTTGGTTGGTTGGTTGGTCTGTTCGGTCGGTCGGTCGGTCGGCGTTCGTTGGTTGGTTGGTTGGTTGGTTGTTCGATTCGTTGGTTGGTGGTTTGTTGGTTGTTTCGTTGTTGGTTGGTTGGTCTGGTTGGGTTGGTTTTCGTTCGTTCGTTTCGTTCGTTCGTTTGTTGTTTGTTTTGTTTTGATCGGTCGGTCGGTCGTGCTCGGTCGGTCGGTCGTTTCGTTTCGTATCGTCGTTCGTTTGGTTGGTTGGTTGGTTTGTGGTTTGGTTCGTTTCGTTCGTTTTTTTCGTTTTCGTTGGGTTGGTTTGGTTTAGGTTGTTGGCTTGTAGTTGGTTGCTTGTTTCGTTCTTTGGTTGTTTGTTGGTTCGTTCGTTTTCTTTTCGTTCTTTGGTTTTTTGGTTGGTTGTTTGGTTCGTTTGTTCATTCGTTCTTTTTGGTGCTGTCGGGTCGGTCGGTCGGTCGTTCGTTTGTTTGTTTGGGTTGGTTGTTCGTTCGTATCGTTCGTTTCGTTCGTTGGTGGTTGGTTGGTGGTTGGTTTGGTTGGTCGGTCGGTCCGTTCGGTCGGTCGGTGGGGTCCGTTCGTTCGTTCGTTCGTTGGTTGGTGGTTGGTTGGTTGGTTTGGTTCGTTCGTTCGTTCGTTCGTTGTTGGTTGTTGTTGTTCTTTCGTTCGTTCGTCGTTCGTTCCTTGGGTTGGTTGGGTGGTTCGTTTTCGTTGTTGTTTCGTTCGTCCTTTTGGTTGGTTGGTTGGTTTGGTGTTGTTGTTCGGGTCTGTCGGTCGGGTCTTTCGTTCGTTCGTTTTCGTTTCGTTTGGTTTGTTGGTTGGTTGGTTTGGTTGGTTCGTTCGTTCGTTCGTTCGTTCGTTTCGTTTGGTGGTTTGTTTTGGTTGGGGTCGTTTGTGGTTCGTTCTTCGTTGGTTGTTGGACGGTTTGGTTGGTTGGTTGTTGGTACGTACAGAGTGCGGTCTGTGGTTGGTCGGTCGGTCGGTCGTTCATTCGTTCGTTCGTTCGTTTTCGTTCTTTTCGTCGTTGGTTGGTTGTTTGTTGGTTGTTCGTTTGGTTGGTTGGTTGGTTGTTGTTCGTCGGTCGGTCGGTCGTTTTTCGTTCGTTCGTTCGTCGTTCGTTCGTTCGTTCGTTCGTTTGTTTGGGTTGGTTGGGTTCGTTCGGTCTTTGGTTGGTTGTTGTTGTTTGGTTCGTTGGTTGGTTGTGGTTCGTTCGTTTTCTTTGGTTGTTGGGGTTGGTTGGTTGGTTGGTTTTTCTTCGTTGGTTGTGGTTGGTTGTTTGTTTTGTTTCGTTCGTTGGTTGGTTTGGTTGGTTTGTTGTTTGTTCTCTTCGTTCGGCGTTCTTGTTTCTTTCGTTGTTGTTTTTTTTGTCGTTGTCGCTCTTCGGTCGTTCGTTCGTTCGTTCGTTCGTTCGTTCGTGGTTTGGTTTGTCGGGTTCGGTACGGTCGGTCTGGGGTTCGTTGTTTCTTTGTGGTTGTTTTGGTTGTTTGTTGGTTCGTTGGTTGGTTGTTGTTTGGTTCGTTCGTTGGGTTTTTTGTTGTGTTTTGTTGGTTTCGATTGTTTGGTTTGTTTTTTGGTTGTTGGTTTCAGTTCGTTTTCTTTTGTTGGTTTGTTGGTCGGGTCTCGGGTCGTTTTCGGCTCGTTCGTTCGTTGGTTGTGTGGTTGGTTGGTTGGTTGGTTCGTTGGTCGTTCGTTCGTTCGTTGGTTGGTTGGTTTGTTCTGTTTTCGTTCGTTCGTTGGTTGGTTGGGTGGTGGTTGGTTTGTTCGGTTCGTTCCGTTTCGTTCGTTTGTGGTTGTTTGGTTGGTTCGTGTTCGTTTCGTTCGTTCCTTGTTGGTTGGTTTGTTGGTCGTCGTTGTTGGTTGGTTGTGGTTGGTTTGGTTGGTTCGTTCGTTCGTGTCGTTTGTCGGGTCGGTCGGTGGGATCTCTCGTTTCGTTCGTTGGTTGTTTGGTTGGTTGGTTCGTTCGTTCGTTCGTTTCGTTTGTTGGTTGGGTTTGGTTGGTCGGTCGGGGTGGTTCGTTGGTCGTTCGTTCGTTCGTTTCGTTCGTTGGTTGGTTGGTTGGTTGTTGTGGTTTCGTTTTTTCGTTCGTTCGTTCATTCGTCCGTTTTTGTCGTTAGTTGTTGGTTTGTTTTTGGGTTGGTTGTTCTTTCGTTCGTATTCGTTTCGTTTTCCCGTGGTTTGTGTTGGTTTCGTTCGTTCGTTCGTTCGTTGTTGGTCGTGGTCGGTCGTCTGTCGGTCGTTTCGTTCTCTTTCGTTCGTTTTCGTTCGTTCGTTCGTTGTTGGTTGGGTTGGTTGGTTTGTTGGTTGGTTGGGTTTCGTTCGTTCGCCTTCGCGTTCGTTCGTTTTTTTCGTTGGTTGGTTGGTTTGGTTCGTTGTTTCTGTGTCGTTCGTTTGTTTTCGTTGGTTGGTTGGTTGGTTGGTTGGTGGTCGTTTCGGTCGTTCCTTTGTCTGTCTGTGCTGTCTTGTTTGTTTTCTTATTCTTTCGTTCGTTCTTGTCAAGTTTTTTTGGTTTGTTTGTTGTTTTTTTCTTTCTTTTGTTTGGTTTGTTTTTTTGTTTTTTTTTTTTCGTTGGTTCGTTCGTTCGTTCGTTCCTTCATTCATTCAAGATCACCTGCCAATTCTATTGCATCCCATCGCTGAGCTAACTTATCTCCTTAGTATTTTGCTAATACTTTTATAATTCATTTATTAAGGAATTCAGTGTTGAGAGGGGCTGTGCCTCTTCACCCCTACTTTAGACAAACAGCTGCTGTATTATTAGTTATATATTTTACCAAATACTATAATATTATTTTTATTTTTTTTATTTTTTTTCATATAATTTTACTTTATTGCAAAAATTGTATTGTACGTTTAACCAATTGACTTATTTGTTATCTATTGTTGATGAAATACACGATCCTACTGCATTATTGGCCTCAAAAAACTGTTATTGAGAGCTTCTCAGGATGAAAGCACGAATTCGCTGTAAAACATTGTTTTAAATTAACGAAATACAATACAATATGGCATAACCACTGGAACAAGCATGGGTACTTAAGATATTTCTTAAAACAAACCTAACACAACAAAAACCAACGCATAGCAAAATCCAAACCAATAACTAAACTTTCAGGGATTTTAAAGTTAATCCTTAAGATTATGTTCGGACCCACACTCTAAATTTCAGGGAAGTTATTCATTGGGATTTGAGTTAAGCCATTCAATATATTTAATTTTTAAAATCCATTTGCCCATAAAATCAATTCATAATGACTGTTTAAATTTAACTTAATTTTTGAATTAAAAATGCAAATCTTATATGATTTAAATTGTTAATGCAATGATAAATTTAATTTTTAACATTAAATTCATACTAGATTTGATTCAATCTATTCGAGTGAATTAAGGGCTACAAGATTAATTTAATCTATTTTTTTGATTGTTTGAAACTTAGAGTGAACAAAAACAACAACCAACAACACAACCAAAAGACCCCCCCCCCAACAAAAAACAGATACACAGACCATTAGCTAAAGAGACTAATTTAAAGGAGTATCATCCGATCCTCAGCCTCGTCCCCACCACTTCACCCTATCAACCTAGATTTTAGTTTTGTATAACTTGGAAGCGTTGTATTTCCTATGTTCACATTTGCCCCATGATTTTAATATCTGCTTGTTTTTTTACGGGGTTACCAGAAAATATACAGTATAACCTATTTAGGGGGGCCAGGATACTTTCGTGATGTAACGATCTTTTTTTTCGTTCTCCATCGCGGGGATCACTCACGTCTCTCACTAAGATTTAAAATCTATTAAACCATGAAGCTGTATCCCCAATGAAGAAAGTGACATTATTTAGAACATAATAAACGGTCAACTCATTTACTCCCAGAAGTCAGTGACCAATATCTACACGTAAACTCAAGCCAACAATCGAGCTAATGATCTTCAACAATCAACCTAAAAATACTTCATCTCTTCTCAACGGGGTATGCAGGTTCATTGTTACTGTCCCCATACACTGTTGAAAAGATTTTTAAAGTCTATATCGTGTGTATGACTTCGCCGATTGAGCTCTAGTATTCTGGTTCAGACCTAAACAGGGCAACATACTCACCTCGCTCAATGATTTTTAAAAATGTATGTCGCTGATACATGCCTTTCTTGGTAAAGGGAATAGAAATAGTTTAAAGACAAGACTTGCGGATCTAGGTTATACACAAATTAGCATCCTTGCCATGGGCTTTTCTTTCATGCATTTGGTCCCTTTAATGTGTCTTTTCGAAAAAAAAATTATTATCCACTTGGTCAAGTTAATTGAACCACAGTAGCATCTTCATGATTTCTTTCTTGCGAACGATGAAAGAACTTTGCCAATGCGGCAGACATCATTCGAAGTCTATTCAACTCACTTGCGTACACATAACAATAGACCCGAATTTAAGAAGGTGAAGTGTGTCCCGGCCGATTATTTGAATATCAAATAGCTCCATTGTTCGCTTGAGCATGTTGAGGTTATGTGTTAATCCATGTCACACTGATATTCTGGACATAAATTGAGTTGACATTTTATTCTGTTTCTACTATGTGCACCATCTTTTCATGGGGACCAGCTTTCGTGGTTAGGATACTATTTTTTTAATTTTTAGTGAAGGAAATAAGTAAAAAACTTTTTCTTTAAAAAATTTAAATAAAAGGCAAAATTGTTTATGTACCAGGCCTATATGGGGTATTGTAAAACACTCAACCGTAACGGTAATCAGTTCAATGAAACTTAAAATTACATTACGGTTGTTAGTGGTACTACTTGGCCCTTTCTCATTAAAAAAAAAAACACTAAATTATTTATTTTTTTTATATTTTTCTTTTTGTATTAATATTTTTGTGACAATTTAAAATAGAAAACTTACAAAAATAGTTTTGTGTTTATCACAAAATAGTCATTAATTCCTATTTTTCACTTTAAAATGGCATGTCAAAACAACATTAAAAAAAGTAAAATTTTTTTCAAAATGAAATTCAAACCGTATATACACAATATTGTTTGTAAATGATATAGGGTCGATGATCTTGTTCTGGGCAAGCTGGCAAAGGGAGATATGTGAATTTAGTATTTTCGATGGATTGGTTTTTTGCTGTAAATATCCCCATTTCCCCTTTCCCTGAAATTTTCAGACCAATAACTCCATGATCACACTATTGTCTTTCACATACCAAATCAGATTTCCCCCATATGCATGCAAATTTTCGGGTTAACCGCTCTACAATAAACCGCGCCCTGTGTGATCACTCCCAACAGGGGCAGACTTAGTAACACGGAGCCACCAAAAATTCAATGCAAACTCCCTCGGAATGGATTGAGGTTCGTTTACTTAAGGCTGACTCGAGATTGCCAGATGAGTGCACACATTTTCACAAAAAATCGTGTTTTGCATATTACGTTTAATGCTGGTCCATATCTAAACACTGTGTGAAATATCCAAGTTCAAATCGGAGTCTTTCATATAGAAAATCCACAACTTTGTTATAATTCTGGAGTCCTCAATTTTTTGTTTAAACTCGGTATCCTATGGCACTGTTATAACTGTGCATAAGTTTCTGCATGAAAACAAAAAACCGATTCATCCCACGTTGAAATGAAGCATTTTATTTAACTATTTTAGTTCTAGATGACTATTGTTTTAAATTAATACACCAGAAAAATTATATTTTCGAAATCTGTCCTCCGAGTCAGCCTTTAAAACAAATAAGCTGGCGAAATTGTAAACGCGAATTTGGCCTACTAAAATCGGTCATCCCTGACCCATTGATAGTAAAACCCGTTAATTTTTCGAACAAGTAAGCCAGCTCCCGGGGGGGGGGGGACGCCCCTAAAATTAGGCACCATTGACCCCCCTTTTTAAAAAAAACCGGCTGTCACTGAAAGAACCCCCTTTTAATAAACCCTCACTGAAAGAAGACCCCCCTTTGTTTACCTCCTGTTGACCTCCCATTTTTAATCAATGTCACTGAATGACCCTCTTATTTCTATTTCATATGCTCCACAGAAAGCCCCTCTTTTTTAATGTTATAACACTATAAACGTGTTTTGAATGTTAGAATGCCTGAGACTGACCCCATTTTTCACAAAAAGTGAGGGCTCAGTATTGACCCCCAGTGTTGCATCCTCCTCCTTCACCTCACCAAAATGACCCCCTTTTTTTTTTTTCCCTTAAAGTTCCTCAGCGAATTCCCCCTACTTTTAAAGTCCAATCTGCACATCCTCGTCACTTTCATTATGAGTGCCCCCCCGGCCAAGATCACCTGAGCTGAATCAGAGCAGACGATAGCAGCCAAGCCTTATTAAATATAGCAACTCATCCAAAAAAAATCAAAACAGAATACAGTCAATCAAAGCGACCGTGAGACTTCCAAAACTTTGTTTGGACACAGTCCACTTTTCGGGAGAGGCGTTTTGTATCGGCTTACTGTATTTTGCGAAACGAAACAGAACTCCTATTGGATTACACGCTTTATTCTGTCATGCATGCATAACGTGCATAGCGGAATAAAGCGTGTAATCCAATGGGAGTTCTGTTTCGTTTCGTTTTGCAAAATACAGTAAGCCTTTTGTATCCACAGAATCAATAACATCTCAAGAGGCCAAACTGGATTCGTTTTACGTGTAAAGCACGGTTATGGAAAGCTAAAAGGATCATAATGTATTGGTCACAATGTGTTGCTTTCAGAAAACAATGCGTTGCTTAGCTAACCAATCAGAAAAGCAACTCGTTGCTTATGAAAGCAACGTTCAGAGTAAAACATCGCGTTGCTTTCATTAGCAAGGCTTTGCTTTCAGACAGCGCTTAAACATGTTGCTTTCATTAGCAACGCATTGCTAATAAAAGCAACATCTTGCTAATGAAAGCAACACATTGCATAGCAAACCAATGAGAAAAGTGAAAAAGTAACATGTTGCTAGGTCATCCAATCAGGAAAGAGAAAAAATAATGTTTCTAATGAAACCAATGTAGCCATTGTGAGATACAGTGTGGGGTAAAACCCCCCGGAATGTAGCTCTTGTAAGCTCACATGCACACACAATCGCACACACGCACGCACGCACACTGTTTTCACCTTAAAAAAATTTGCAATTAAAGAGCTTTTAAGCTCTTTTTAAAAAAAACCACTTATTTTTTTATACAATTACATTTTTTTGCACAGGAGGATGTACACCAATTAAAAAAATACACACAATAATCACACAAAACAAAAAAATGGTGTTTTTTCAACATGTTTTTATTTTGTTGCTATTCATTCTACACTATAATGCACAGACATGCACATAACTTCACAGCTTCCCATCCCATCCCTCCCTCCCCACCATAAATACCCTCACTTTCTATTACTGTACTTTCTAATATTCTAATAGGAACAGTATACCCCCTTTGGTTTTCGGTAAAGAAATAAATTTGTAACTTGGACAAATACATGGTTATTCAGGCCTTACAATTTAAACTTAGGTGGTAAGTGTAAAATTGTCAACCATTCTGGCATCCCCCATACATTCCAAAAAGAGTTTGTAATTGTTATGCACCATCAAAAGCTATCACTTGTCTCCACATACCAAAACTGAGTTTCATATCAAATTAAATATCTATTACTTTCTTATTGCAAATATTTCCATCTCCAAACCGACAAGTGATAGCACCTGATGGAAAAATTACACTTTGGTAGAGATACATACACCACTTTTTGCGAGGCCCATCTCAAGAATTTAAGAATGACACCTCACCTCAAATCACCATCCGATATCTTGGTAGACGTTTCATATCTAGAAGTCCCATTGATGCAAATGAGGTATTACAATTGATTCCGTCATGCGCTTTAAGCCATTGTGCAGTAGTGCTTGACGGAATGAATGGCAATACCTCATTTGCATCAATGGGACTTCTATATGAAAACGTCTACCGATATCTTTTGGTCCTTTCATAAGTGATGTCACAACAGATTTATGAAACGAATTCATACTTTCCCCTGCAAATAACCAGCGAATAACATCTTTTTACAGCATTGACCAAAAACACATTGACAGTTTCTCTTCCCAAAATATTTTGAAAAATAATTATTATTGCAATATTCATAATTATAACATGAATACAAAAAATTCTACATTTTTACTCCGAAATTCATTGGTTATGATCTTTCAAAAACTACCTTAAAACCAAGTTCCCCATTAACATACCAAAATATGGATTCCCTATTTAAGAGTTGATATGAAGTTATACCCACACACATCATAAAGCTATTAAAACCAAAGAAAATTGATTTTTTTAATTCACACATTGTTCTATGAGCTCATTATCCCTCAGTACATGCAAGGACACGGCGCATTATTAAGTACTATTAACAATAAATAGCACACAAAATCCCTAAATGCAGAAACACATATCGGGAATTCAATTTGGCATCATTCATACCTAGACACACATAGGTATGCTCTATACACTTAACAAGGGGGTTTCGATCATACTCTAACCAATATGGTGGCACCGATTGAAGATATGTCCCACTTTGGTACTGTAAGCAAGTTCTGTGTATGCCATTGTGAGCAAAACGTTTATCATCTAGCAGTACGCACAACATTGATCAAACGCTCTTAAATGGGTAAAAGACACTTTTAAATAGAGCCAGCTCATCAAACAGAGAGGGCCGATTTGATTTCATACAGCCATTGTGATACAGTACTGTTTCACCCTACGTCAGAATGTGGCCTAATCCTAGGCTATGAAAGAGCCGACAGTACATTTTCAAAACTTGTCCGAGTGCAGTTAGTAGCAGTTGGTAGGATGCAAACTCAATTGCTTGCATCTGCTTTTAGTCCAGGAATACAACAACATAAATAATTATACAGTATAGTACATGGGGAAATGTAATGGATGGTTTGGTTTAGTTTTTTTCATATACAATTTTGACACCAATGTTTTTCCAATACAGAATTTCATGGAGAATCTGAAAATCATGGGTGTCATTTTTTAAAATGTGTTCTTGGGGGTTTTATAAGGGGGCAAAATTTGTACAGGGGTAAACAATAAAAGTGCTTAAATTGTTTTAAAATTTATACCAGTCTGTTCGGCTGCTCATAAGGTTTCTACAAGGCGGTTCTCGAACCACAAGTCTCGCCTTTTTTTTTTTTTTTTTTTTGGCCGATTTGATTTCATACAGCCATTGTGATACAGTACTGTTTCACCCTACATCAGAATGTGGCCTAATCCTAGGCTATGAAAGAGCCGACAGTACATTTTCAAAACTTGTCCGAGTGCAGTTAGTAGCATTTGTTAGGATGCAAACTCAATTGCTTGCATCTGCTTTTAGTCCAGGAATACAACAACATAAATAATTATACAGTAGCAGGGTTGTCTTAATATGTGTGTGTATATTGATACACTGAAACAAAATCTTACCAGTGTATCAGGCGCGTAGCCAGCCCAGTGGTTCCGAGGGGGCAATTTCCCGGTAGGTGCATCAAGTTTCCCAAACACAAGCAAAAATTTCCCGGTCACAGGGCAAAGAATCCGAAAAAGGGCTGACTTAACATAAATATCAGTGTTTTATTTCCTGATTTCCCCTCAAAACATTTTTCAGAGGGGGCACTCTGCCCCCCTCTGCCCCCACCTGGCTATGTCACTGAGTGTATATAAGTATTCTTGAACACTTGAGTTTAGCAATTTATTTGGGTTCCTGCCGTGTGATATTAAAAGGGAATCACATGAAACAGCACGTGTGCAGCGTTCGAACTCATACACACACTACAAGCCCAAAGCCAATCGAATGCTCATGTTAACAATGGACCGTATTAGTCTTTCAAAGCTCGGGTAATAAAATCTTCCATAATTAAATAGCTTCTTATTTTTATTTTTTATGAAAGGTGTTAAAAAATGAGAATAAAGGTATTGTTTTTTTTTGCCTCTGCTGTGTATGTATCTATTGTGTTATATCGCACAGGTAACAGCACTATTTTATGCGCCTTGTTGATCTACTTACAATGCTGTCGTTCATGTGATATGACACGATAGAAATACGACAGGCTAAAACAATACCTTTATTCTCTAAACATCACATGTGGAGGAGCAAGTGGGGCAAACTTGTCATTAATTCCTTGAGCTTGACTGTCATATTTTATCCCACTAATTTTTCTCCCCAAACCAACTTTGAT
Organism: Ophioderma brevispina; assembly: GCA_023653785.1. Lineage (NCBI taxonomy): Eukaryota > Metazoa > Echinodermata > Ophiuroidea > Amphilepidida > Ophiodermatidae > Ophioderma > Ophioderma brevispina. The sequence goes on from JAMKCH010008622.1 coordinate 94,709, forward strand.
GTACTTGATCAAAGCTCAATAACAGCTACATTAAATGGTGGATATTAAGTGTTTACAAGAGTAAACAACATTTTCATGTTTCAGTTCTGTGGCCCGTTTCACAAGACTTGCGATTGATTGTAAGTTTGATTTATCAAGTGTAACTCAATCAAGTGTAAGTTTGAACTTGCTTACCCCCGTACTGCTCTTAACTTGAACCAGGTTGAATGTAACCACTTTCCACACACACACATCTTCAGAAAACCCTGCACAGTGGCATGTTGTGTCACAAAGCACTGCCTTATATCACAAGTAGCACCTAACTCACAAAACTTTAAAAGTGATCGGCACTCTTTTTTGCGTTATTCAGTGCATCGTCCATTCCATGCACTCATCAAAACTTGTACATAACTTGGTTAGGCATTTAATCCACCCCTAAATAATAACAATAATTAGTAATAGCTATACAAAACAACTAAAACTAAGAAACATAGACTTACTTTACTCTTTTTTTTCGTACACATAGGTTGCACTGTTTGTTGAATATTGCATGCACACTAAAATATGAGATACAGAATTTTGGAATGAATACTATTGTACATTTGGTATGACATTGGGATTTTATAGGTAACTAGCTATTACAGAGGCCAAAGATATACATTCCTGACCAAGTACTTAAACAAAAGTTTTCCATTTGACAGAAAACGGAAACAATAAATTGGGAATCAGAAAATAGAATAGAATTAGGAATTACACATTTCAAAACCCAAAACTGGAATTAGAACCCGGCAAACAGGTATATACAAATTTTCATAACAAAATAGAGAAATTTCCACCAATTGGGTACAAAATTGCTTTTAAAACAACCAAATCCTGAAATCCACACATTGCCAAAATATATTTTTCTTTTTTTTTTAAACAGGATTTTTAGCATAGGAAAAAAATATTTCCCTAATTGTGCATACTTTGGCTTTTAATTAAAAAGCCAAAATAGAACATACATGAAAAGTTGGTCTCTAAATGGAAACTTTGGTCTCTAATCATTTATTCAACTTTTATTTGCAAAATCCATCTTGAAAATTCCCCTAACGTTAACAGCTCATGAGAACAGTTTGACATCACAAGGACGATAGCTGCTAAGCACACAGCTGTTTGACCCCATGAATTGTCTCTTTTATTTTTAGGAGCAATTTTACGCAACGTCGACCAATTTTGACAACGGACATGGTGTAGGAGCTATTAACCTCCGCAAAAATCATAAAAATCCATTGCGGGGATCTTGCCAAATAGCTACAAAGGTCCACAATTTGGTATGTTATAGTGCCCTCTAAAGTCTTTCCCATAGAAGATGTGTGAAAACTAGATTTTTTATGACATCATATTTACCCGCAAGAAATTTCATCAAATTTACCAGGATGTAAGTTTAGTGGCATAAATACTCCAAATTGTTTGTCAAAAGTGTGTCGCCGTTGACATTTTTTTGCTTTTATTCTGGTTTTTGTCATAATAAATGAGACTTTCAAACCAGTGTAAGCAGTTATAACTACTGTCATAACAGATCAGAAGGCTTCCAACAACCATTCTTCGTGAGGCCTCATATCATGAACATTTCGCAACAAGAATTCTACCATTAACGTTCAGGACAATTAAGCCTGTGATATACTCAGGCGGCAGCGAGCGATTTCTGCGCGTGAGCAAGCGTAACACTTTATCTTGTGTCAAAATCCATATCTGCCACGCCATCTCTCGCTGCGACTGGAAGTATAACATGGGCTTTACAGAACACTTCAAATTAAAACAGTCCTGTATGAATATGGGGTCAGAGTTTAGACAAAAATATATCCTTATTCCTCTGACATTGTAACATTGTCAACACTACCCCATACTCCAAACACCTGAAGCATGAAGTGACATCACGCTGTGCACATAGGCTACAGTAAGAATGCATCATGTTTTCATTGAATCACAGTAATATTGCATACACTTTAACCATCATAAGTGTCAAAAACATTGAACTATACACATAGTGACACCATTTCCATATTTCCATGGCCGTACAGAGGATATAAGACAGCAGGTGTTTTTAGGAATTCAGTACATCTGCCATCCTGGGGTGTCGACCTATCTCTACTCATGGGCAAGACAATGTAACACACAGTTGCTACGGTTTGCATAAGGCATAGTTATGAATATTGCATGATGAATACTTACGTATTATCTACAAAACATCTACAATCTGGAAGAATCAGTCATAGTTAAGGTAAGATGCGTTCAGTGTAAGGTGAAACACGACCCCGCCCATCTGCCATTGTTATAGGGCAGGAATAAATGCCTCCAAGTGACATTCTGTGTGGTAGAAAATATACTGAGTTTGCTAGGAAAGGGCACTATGACCCTACTCTCTTGGCAAACTGATTCAATGTATTTGACTGGAGGTCATGTTTCACCCTACTTTGAACAGACTATAGTTAGGTATCATTATCAAACCACAATTGCATCTAAAGCTATTACAGATGTCAATGTTTTCTGTTCTTTGGATGTGATATGATGTATAATGACTGTGACCCTAAGGGAAAAGACGATTAGCACTATCGGGCCTACCCTGGCATAGTTTAAAAAAGGTCATCTTTTGACCTTGTCAATTAATTTGCTGCCCTTTCCTTCTTTCCGAGACAAATCAACAAACATGGAAAAGTGGAATGTGATTTCGTTTGGTCTGTTTTCTTTCAAATATAACCAAATCGCACAAAGGCTTTCGTAAGTACTACAATTATCACATATTATGCAAATCATCAACCCTAGGGCATCATCATCATATCACACATACATGAAAGTTTAAAGGTACGTGTATCTGGCCTTTACTCAATCTTGAAGAAGTTTTACTCATTTATCCTCTACAAATGACAATGAAGTTGAAGTAGCTAGTACATACAATCACTTTTAAGAGGTTGCATTATGGTTGGTTCTGAATGCATCTTACATCACCTATTTCAAAACAACTAAGATAGTTCTGATGTAAAACACATATTCCAAATGAGGCAGGACCTTCAGTGTTCCTAATCATATGTTTTGTGTGTGATACTTTCCTGAAAACATTTGAAAAACTCTTTTTTTAACATTGGATATTTGGCTGAAAATTTTAATACTTTCACACAAGAGGCAGAGGGTGTGTTGAGTCCATCCCACAATGCACCAGTTTTGTGAAATTTCGCCCCAATAAGGTCAAGTGATCCCACAAAAATCATATTCTTAACACATAAAAACCCTGAATGTATGCTCATTTTAGCCCACAAAGCATTAGTACTTAGGGAATTTTTTAGCATGATCATCAGATCATGAAATGTCCTGTGGTTCTTAAACTTTTGGAACACATTTTATCCCCAATTACTGACATGTTTAGTACAGTACCATATAGGCACATTACAATGCATTATGGGATTGGTTCAAAATACTCTCTGCCTTCTCATTCCCGAAGTAGATTAATTTTCAAAAATACCCTTTTTTACAGTTTTAAACCGAGGAAAGAAGCAAAACGATTAGGGAGCTCTGGCATCCTGCCTCATGTAGGAATGTATTTTTATATCAGTGCACATCTTAGTTGTTCTTAAAATTGGCGATCAAAATGCATTTAACCAAATAAGTGCAAACTCTTATGAGTGCTTTGAGAAAAGTTGTCATGAATATTAATGTACGGGGAGAAACAAGTCAAAATTGGAATAATTCATGTTTCACACCACATGATTGACAATCCACAAGATTTTAGTTATTCTGACAATAAAAACATGACCTTCCTCAAAGAATTTGAAACGTGTTAACTTCTTATGCACAATTCTAGAGTTAAGTAGGACTTAGAGAGCTACTTTTTCAAAATTGAGTAGATAAAGGCACTAGCTGAATGTCCCTTTTTTTGAAACCTCAAGAACAGGAAACATTACACTGTCACTCCCGAAATAGATACATGGTTTGATAATGGATCCTGAATATCACTTAACCATTGCAGCAATCTTTAAACAAGTCTACTTGATCCAGTTACAATGTTGTGATTGAAAATAGAGTGGTAAGGACACAGAAATCGTCTCTTCAGGGAACGGATGTACTGCGACTTGAATCCCATGTGGTTTCAGTATGTATTTCAAACATAAGATTAAGGAAATAATGCTAAGTCAGTCAAAAGGTACATCTTAATTGTCAAGAAGAAGCAATGTGCCTAAGTGTACTTTTGTACATCATGCTCATATGTACTTATAGCAGGGATGTAAGTGGGAATCTAAATATTAATACCGGTGGTCTGACCGTGTCTATTTTCTCGGAGGCAGAGGGTCGCATGTTCCTGAAACTTGGTGGGTGGGTGCCCCTTAACCGTCCGAAAACCGAGTTTGTATTGGTTAGTGGATCAAAGGTCATCAGGGGTCATTCAAGGTCAAAGTAGGTCAAATGCGGTAAACGTTGGTGTATGGACATGAACATTGGTGGGGATGATTGCTGATGCCGGGTCTTCAAGCCAGGTGATCACGAAACCCGGGGACCGCCAGTATCATTATTTTTCCTGAAAATTGAGTCTAGCCCTTGCCCCACCATCCCAAACGCTTGCGCGCGACGCTAAACTTTAAAGCTTGAATCAATCAATATAAAAGGCTACAGGAGTTTTTAAAAAAAATGTTGGGTAAGCTTTTTAATGATGAAAAAACATGAAATGTAAAAAAAACATACATTTCCCAATTTTTTTTCTATGACGTGCCAAATTTCCCGGAAATTTTTTTTTTTTTTTTTTTTTACAAACCTGTTTTATTTACAATACTTTTTACTGCACAATGTTCTCTAATGGAATATGTGTCCAAAAATTGGCTGCAATGGCTTAAGTATTTGGAATCAATCTCAATTAGGCAAAAGTCATTTCTGTTATTATAAATAAAACATTTTTCAACTAAAGAAATCATGAAACAAGGTTCTTGATTTGAGCAAGAAATTATCAATGCAAAGTCTAAGGCTGGGAATTGCCTAGGCACAATGGCCACTAGTGGATCTATATATTACATTACCCTGACAGAAAACCCAAGTTTTTATAGATAAAATTACAGGATCTTTTATGTCTTGAGTCTGTTCCCCCAAAACTTCAAATTTCAGGTATAACACTTACACTTGCTCACGTGAATCGATATCTCGAGATCAAACATGTGGGCAGGTAATTAAAATGCTTCTTTGTGTACATAGGAGGTGTTAAGGAAGATGGTTCCCTTGAAGTCTCTTTTGTATTGAAATTTCCGACCCAAAATTTATCAAATAAAAAGGCTCCTTCTACAATCAAATACAATTCAAAATTTCTCTAGTCATGAAATTTGTGTAAAATTAACATTTTATGATAATTGGGTACTTTATAATAGTCTCAAAGCAGATTCTATTTGCTTGGAAAATTTGGTATTAATACGAATCACACTTTTATACTGGAGACATAGGCTTAAACCAAGGCCTTAAACCAAAACTTAAGTTGATCAAAATTCACTCATCTTTGATTCCTTCTAAGCCTGTGAAGATGCTATACTCTGAATACAAACAATGAGGATTTTTTTTTGGTGCCAATTATTATCAAGATTAACCATCTTAAAATGACTACATATTCAACAGTAGTAAAAGCTTTTATCCCTATATAACATTAATGTTCTGGCATAACAAAAAAATGTACTTCTTAAAAATGCTTCATTATTTGTTAAAAAGTGTGTCAGTTCGTATTAACACCTCTAAAAGCTTGTCCTTAAAATGGTAAGTTTGCACAAAGTACTTTGCTTAAGCAAAATTTAGCCAAAATTAACTACATAGATTGTTTTGATATCCAATAATGTGTACAGTAATTTGTCCTTTCATTAAATGTTAAATTTTCCTTTTTCCTTAAATATCTTTGACTTCTATCTGGGATGCCTGTAAAACATTTGCAATCTATACCATATTCACTGGCATATTTATATTTCCACACAATTATAGTCGATTCTACCGGCAAACTCTTAAATTTCTAGTTACACAAATTTAGATCACAAAATACATATGCAATGAAGTGTAAACTTAATATGCACATATGGCATATTTATAAAAAAAAATCTTCTGTTTTTGGATTTTGTTTGAAAAGCAACACTGTAACATGTCTGAACACGAAATGAATATAAGCTGCAAAGAATTACATTAAGTACTCGAGAGAAGATCTTTGCATAACAAGATAAACTAGCAAATTAATGCAGGAAACACGCAAATCTGAAATGTCTCCAACTTAAGCATTTATATCAAACTCTTATTAATTTGATTTATTTAAGAAACAAAAGCAAAACTCAATTTGACAAATTAATGCCTGGAATAAACGCATCTCAGATGTCTTTAATTTGTGCGTGCTGGTAATTTCTTGCTCGTCGACATTTTCAGCCCAATTAGTTGGAATCCAATGATAATGAAACATTGATTGTTATTATTATAGTCATAGGGATAACAAAATACATAGTCTAAAATGACAAGCTTAATCAAGTACGGAATGAGTCCTCTAATTACGCAAATAGAATATAGTACACAACAAGAACATTTAGAACAACTACTTTATAAAGGAACACCTATAAAACTATAAAATAATTACATGTACATGATTCATCTGATAGAATTGATTGTGATTTTTCTCTTGTGCAGTGCATAATCGTATTAATAATAGTAATAATGGCAACATTAGAATACCGAGTACTTACTGAATATAATGAAAGGCCATGAATAACAAATTTACTTAATTAGAATTTGTAATTAAATTCTTGATCACGCAGAGTGGTATTCCATCATTGCGTAAATTGCAATAAAATTGGGGGGATGATAAATTAATAACAAAGAAATTACATCTGTTTGAATACAAATCAAATTGGAAATGGAAGAAAGAACCTTTTTTCAAGGGGAAAATAGTATTTTTTTCAGATTTTATACTAGAGTACACACAATAAAAAAAATAAGTAAAAGGTACAATCTGTTATCAGTTTGTTAACCAATTTGGAGAATACGGCCTTTTTCTGCACTCGACACCAAAATGAGTACACATATTTTCTCTTCCTGGTGTAGTATGTTTCCCCGGAATGTAAATTAAAAAAATAAATAAATTGGACCCAACATCAACAAATTCTTTGAAAATTCACAGTCACAGACTTCTTTTTAAAAAGTACTATTATGTCAAAGAATACGAATACAAGAGAATGTTAACACATGCTAGCATAAATCATTACTTTATGCAAGTGAATTATTTTTAAAAATTGTTGATTACTTGTACTGGTATTTTTTCCCCTTTGTTGTCAATTATTTGGTCAAAGTAATTGTTCTTACAATAGAACTATATTTGGCAAATTTCTGTGTGCTTGTGTGTTTAAAATCTACTGACGAAAAAGATCAAATGAAAAACCCGGGCATTATGAAAGTTCTTTGTTCAAGAAATTGTTCATAGGGAAGATACTTTTATAAATAGAACAATGGACATATATTGCATTTTTATGGAAGGCCTCGATATTAAAAATACTTTTTTTTTTGGAAAAATACAATGTATTTTCCAATACAGTTGTGTATTAATCAACATTATACAATATATATCTACTTTGGTCAGGATGTCCATATGTTCCAATGTAAAGTGCTATCTTATTGGGTATGTGTGAAAGACTAATAGTTGAACCAACCTTCCAATAGGTGGGATTTAAGTTTACGTGCTGATAAAATATGTAATCTTCATCACAGTCTTGGAACATACACTCTCATAGCGGTAGAAGAATAAATAATGTCTTACACATTGAACTACATGGCATAAGAATAGAGAGAGCTATATTTAAAGCATACACATATAAATGAACAAATAAATAATCGTATGGCACCAACGAAACAAAGAATTTGTTCTACTTAATATAAGATGTCCAAAATTTGAGTTCCACAGACACAATTTTTTTTTTCCACAGAGTGGTGAAGCTAGCACAAATTACCACACCATGGACGAGCTATATACATTTAGACACTCAAAAGTATTCTCATCACTTGTTCTGCAAAGTTAACTATCTAATTTGCCGATTGTACATCTGCAAATAACTTTGGACCCTGGCACGTACACGGGTTGTCATTTAACACAGCCAACAGGGATCAAAGTCCCTCCTCATCACATACAGTCTAGTATAGACCACTACTGAATTTTGCATGCAAGCATTAAGAATATTTAGGTCATACTGTGTTGAGTCAAGCAAAAAGGGGGTTCTGTACCAGTAAGAGAGTATAGTTCATCTGGTTCTCTGTATGTTGTCAAGTAGACATACATTATGCAATTTGTCATTGGTACTTATGAAATATGCAAGTCAAAATGTCACCAACAGCTGTCATTACACTATACCCTGTTCAGTGTAAGGTGGAACATGACCCCATTCTTTTGCCACTTATATTCTACACGTTTTGTTGGAGGAGAGGCCCCAAGTTGTGCCAAAATACACTATAGCTACTATAGCACATTTACCCTAAGGTTGCATTATGACCTTGGTCCTCTCTAGTGTTATCTCAATGTACTTATCAAAGGTCATGTTTCACCTTATAGTGAACACACTATAGCTGAAATTAATGTTTCCTGTGTCTATGGCATAATGTTCTAATGTGAACCAGAATGATACTGTGCAACAAATTACACATACATGTACGTATAGCATTAATTAAACACACACAAGCTTAATTAACTCAATCTATCACGTGTGATTCAATATACATGTTTAAATTGAAACGATGGAGCCTAGTGAACACACTATAGTTGATATTAATATATTTCCTGTGTCTATGACATAATGTTCTAATGTGAACCAGAACGATACTGTGCAACAAATTACACATACATGTACGTATAGCATTAATTAAACACACACAAGCTGAACTCAATATTCAATATACATGTTTAAATTGAAACGATGGAGCCTAGTCTCTGATACATAACTGGGCTATACATGCAGCAATACGAGGAACCCTTTGGAATATATTGCTAAACAGTGCCCTATTCATTACAAAACTCCACCTGCTTAATTCCTTTAAAAAAAATATTCTAAGCGTTGGAGACATGTATACGGCATGATGACTGTGAACTTTCTTTTCAAACAATGCTACGATTTACACAGGACTAAAACGGAAAGAAATATTTTAATCTGCCCAGTCAATGAAAAGGGTCACTTAGGTGTCGCCTTTTGTTCAACAGGTCACTACCACCTTGTTATGTATAGAATATTGAGCTTGTATTGTGTCTGTATTGCACACGTATTGTTTAAGTACAGAGAATATTGAGCTTGTATTGTGTCTGTATTGCACACATATTGTTTAAGTACAGAGAATATTGAGCTTGTATTGTGCCTGTACTCGTGGTGATCCTTGATGTCATGCAACTTGCTTGATATGTGCTACATAAACTACAATTACATCACACAGAGATGATCAAAGACAAATTCAGAGCATAATGTTCCAACAAGCAGCATCTGTATTGTTCACAAATTTTTGACATAAATTGTTTTTCCAAATGAGAAGCAATTAGGACATTTCCCAGATCACCATGCAGACTGTTCTAGTAAATGGAGTGAAATGGATAACTGAGAACAATAATTCACAAAACTTGTTCATCAATGCACAAATACAGCACAATTCTAGTTCAAGTAGTTTGCAACTCCCTTTGAAGTTCACTCATGGTTGGAGGAACTTTACAAAGTATAGGTGATGTTTACCTGGGTATCGTCATGAGAAATCTCAGAAGGAAAGTAAGTACATCAACATGGACCATGCTATACCTCAAGAGTATTGAATCTTTATCTCTAGAGTATTGAATCTATATCTCAGGAGTATTGAATCTATATCTCAAGAGTATTGAATCTATACCCCAAGAGTATTGAATCTATACCCCAAGAGTACTGAATCTATACCCCAAGAGTACTGAATCTATACCCCAAGAGTACTGAATCTATACCCCAAGAGTATTGAATTTATACCTCAAGAGTATTGAATCTGTACCTCAAGAGTATTGAAGCTATACCTCAGGAGTACTGAAGCTATACCTCAGGAGTATTGAAGCTATACCGCAGGAGTATTGAATCTATACCTCAAGAGTATTGAATCTATACCTCAAGAGTATTGAATCTATACCTCAGGAGTACTGAAGCTATACCTCAGGAGTACTGAAGCTATACCTCAAGAGTATTGAATCTATACCTCAGGAGTACTGAAGCTATACCTCAGGAGTATTGAAGCTATACCTCAAGAGTATTGAATTTATACCTAAAGAGTATTGAAGCTATACCTCAAGAGTATTGAAGCTATACCTCAAGAGCATGAATCTATACCTCAAGAGTATTGAAGCTATACCTCAAGAGTATTGAATTTATACCTCAAGAGTATTGAATTTATACCTCAAGAGTATTGAATTTATACCTCAAGAGTATTGAATTTATACCTCAAGAGTATTGAATTTATACCTCAAGAGTATTGAATTTATACCTCAAGAGTATTGAAGCTATACCTCAGGAGTATTGACTCCCTTGAAGGATTTACCATTGTGTGAAATTATGGAAGGCTTAAACGGTTTGCTTGACTCAAACACACTTATTGCATTACCAGTCTACCTTACAAAAGCCACATATATTTAATACAATTTGTATTCACATTCACTTAGAAACTTGTTACAATGGAAGCAACTACATTTTTTTCTAGATGTCCACACATATCTAGTTCAACTCTGCTCTGTCCAAATATGGGCAATTTTATGTTAAAATACATTGTACATATAGTTGTTACTCTGTCTTTATAAATAATGTATTGCCCCTTGCATCTACTGTTGACAAAAAACTCATGAATTATCCATCACATTTATGAGCTGTTTATTAATTTACATGTATTTCATGAAGCACTACATCATGGTAATTGTAGCATAAAATAAATCGAGGGTTTAGTGCAAGAAGGCCCCATCTGCAATAGCTGCCATATGTCAGTTATGTTCTTATCAAGTGTTATACCTGCCAAATCTAACACCTGGCAGCTATTGCAGATGGGGCCTTTTTGCCCTAAACTCTCGAAATGTGTCTCAATCAAGGTACTTTTTTTTGGTTGAAAAAAACATCAAATGATAAATCCTACAGTATTTTCCTTGTTCATAAAAGAGATTTTCTATGCGGCAAAATAGCTGAACGAGTATCAGCACGTAGAGTCAAAATTACTCCTTGCGTACTTTCGTCCTATTATGAAAGTATTTGCAGTGTATGAACAATGAGTTATTGAAGGATCAAATCATTTTATTGCATTAATCCGAATTTTCCAATGGCAACATAAACACTTCAAAAGTGGTTTGCAATCAATTTGTTGATCCCGTGAGACAATTTCGCAAAACTTGTCGTCTAAACCAACAATGCTTGATGCAATTTGGTAGCACTCATCATGTCGACTGAATGATGTACAGCATTGATAATTTATCCCTTCCATTCATAATTTCCTACGAAACCAAATAGATGATGTTCAACATAATAATCAATCATCATTTTCTGATTACATGAACGATCGTTAGCTCGTAGTCTCTGTTCCGAAGGCAACTAAAGCAATTTGATCTTTCACCAGCCAGTCATTCATTCACTACCAATACCATTATGATATGTCTGGTATCGCAAAGAAAAAGAGGCAGAGTTCTGCGATCAGTTTGGCATCTAAGGGGAACCTAACACAGGACAGCCCCAGATAAGACAAGTTAAGACAAGATTATATAAACTAATTGATCATTAAACTCTTGACTCTTATTCAAGTTTTGATTATTTAGCCATTTGTTCCGAAGCTATTCAGTGATAAATCGAACACAACAAGTCACTACTTGTTAAGTGTACACCACAAAAATAGTAAATACTCTGTGTAGAATTTGCATGCAGATTTTGTCAAAGGAATATCACTATTCACTAGCGCTACAGACAAAGAAGTTCATCAAATGCTCTAGTACCCACTGTGAACACCTTACGATAAATTGTGGTTTTAAGATTGGACGGCATGCTGCAACACTATGTCTCTTTAAAAACTGTTTTACAAAAATGTTATAAAAATTCAACAGTACACGAACATCATTCAGCAACGAGCCAAACAACTCTTTTTAGTGCATAGAGTTTACACACATGCTCGCTCAAAACATGACATCGGGGGTTGAGATATTAAGTGGGAGTTGGAAAAATATTCTTTCTTTTATAGAAAACATTTGGATTTTGATTTAATGTCACAAACAATTTCTTAAGGCCATTTTAATCACAAGTTGACACGATTCGCTCGGTATAAACATCTGTTCACGGTATTGTAAGAATAAAAGCGCAGCCTCTGTTAACTTCTTGTTATAAGGACACACATATGTAGTGAAAAACTGATACAGGGAAACACTGCGTAAGGCCATTGTAGTAGGTCTTCAGAAAAAAATCGCTGGAATTCGACACATGAAAGATATAATATTTATAAGCCAATTGCTCTGAATGAAGTTTATTAAAAAAACAGAGGCCACGTCAAAGTTGGTGGTCCCATACATGGAAGAGGGCACACGGGCATGTATGATATATGTTACTCATTCATTTCATCAAATTTTTAAAAAATCATAAAAAAATTTTACATTGTAGATCGTTATTAAAATATACCACTTTATGATTGCATTACTTTGGTGTTTATTTTTCGTATGCACATATGTCATTTTTTTGCAAAAAGGAAAAAAATAACAAAGCTTTGGTGGCAGAGTAGGTAAAATATTTATTGAAAATTCCTGACAATATAGCAATTATTTTATCATTAAATATTGCAAATCTATAAAGGGCATAATGGTAGACAAACTGTTCCGATATTCATTCGGGCTGTGCACCGTCAGTTTGCAGATAAAACTGTTCGATATCATTCGGAGTTCACTGTCAGTTTAGATGACAAACTGTTCATATCATTCGGGTGTTCACTGGTCGTTTGTAGGACAAACGTTTGATACCATTTGGGCGTTCATTGTCAGTTTGTAGACAAAACGGTTCGATATCATTTGGGATTTTCACTGTCAGTTGTTGTCAACATTCTTACTTAATCCACTGATTGTTTTTTTTATCAATAAATCTTTTGAAGGATCTCATTGACTTGATAGTTTGGGTGTTACATAATGGAATTCGGGCCATGACTTTGAATGTTGGACTATAGTTTTTGTATTTGATAACTGAATACGGATGACAATAATTATGTTGAATTCTTTCATTCAAAACAGGGCTGTAATGTAATTAAGTAACCAATATACAAAGACATTAACACATCGCTAATATCTTCGGTAAGTTTAATCACAATGCAATAAGGCCTTCTAAACTAAAGGTTTGACGTACAATTCCAGCGCTAAGAATATGTGTAACTATTGCTGTATGTGCACGGATTGTTGAGGACTTCCGATAGCTTATGGCCATTTAAGGGGCGTTCTTGTTTTTGCACGGACTACATGTACAGGGCTTTGACCTTCAAACCCCCAATTGACCAAAGCGCAATGATCAGCCAACATAAAAAAAAAAGATTAATTTTGGGTATAATTACACCTACTCTGTATAATGTGCTTATTCTGATATCAGAATTAAAACCCATCTGTATTACATGTGCTTTATTCTCCTAACAGAATAAAACCCCCACTCTTATAGGCTTTATTCTCCTAAACAGAATCAACTCATCTGTTATCATGTGGCTTTATTCTCGAAACAGAATAAACCCACTCTGTTCATGTGCTTTATTCTGTAACAGAATAAACCCACTCTGTATCAGTGCTTTATGCTATAACAGAATAAACCCACTCGTATCAGTGCTTTATCTCCTAACGAATAAAACAACCCTGTATAATGATGCTTTATTCTCCTAACAGTGAATAAACCCACTCCTGCTGTATCATGTGCTTTATGATCCTAACAGAATAAACCCACTTTGTATCATGTGCTTATTCTCCTAACAGAATAAACCCAACCCTTATCAGTGCGTTTCTCCTAACAAAATAAACCCACTCTGTATCATGTGCTTATTCTCCAACAGAATTGTTAAACCCACCCGGTATCAGTGTGCTTAGTCTCCAACAGAATAAACCCACTTGTTCATGTGCTTTATTATCCTACGAAAAACCCACTCTTATCATTGCACTTTATTCTCCTAACAGAATAAACCCACTCTGTATTCATGTGTTGAGCTCCTAACAGAATAAACCCACTCTGTATCATGTGCTTTATTCTCCTAACAGAATAAACCCACTCTGTCATGTGCTTTATTCTCCTAACTGAATAAACCCACTCTGTATCATGTGCTTTATTCTCCTAATGAATAAACCCACTCTGTATCTGTGCTTTATTCTCCTAACCGAATAAAAAACTCACCCTTGTACTGTGCTTTATTCTCCTAACAGAATAAACCCACTGTATATGTGCTTATTCTCCTAACAGAATCACAACCTTACGTTGTCCCCCCTCCACCCCCACTCGCCTTCGTCCTCCTTTCTTAGCCTTCCCCTTTTTTATTCCATTCTCCTAACAGAATAAACCCACTCTGTATCATGTGCTTTATTCCTCTAAAAGAATAAACCCACTCTGTATCACATGCTTTATTCTCCAAAGAGAATAAACCTACTCGGTATCAAAGTGCTTTATTCTGGTAATAGTTAATATAAAGCATGTGATAGAGACTAGATGCAAAGGTATAATAATTTATATCTTGTTTATCCTAGAGGTCCCGAGTGTAGCCATACCTGGTGTGGAATTGTGGTCCACATTAGTGTTACTTATTATTTAAAGAACTGTAATTCACCTCTCTGTATCTATAGCATCCGCATCAGGCTTCCTTTAGGCTTGGTTCCCGATATTACTCACATGGCTAAAGGTGGGAACTTTTAAAGATCAGACCAACTCCCCTTGCAGTTCGTTTGCAATGAATAGTAGAGTGCCAATATATACACTCGGGCAATGATGAAGGTTTCGCCAAAGAAATTAGGGAGGTCAGGTATTTCATAATAAAATTTTGTACAAGGTACAAAACCTTCAGGAAGGTTGTTGAATATGTAGGACGTTACAAAAATTCATACTATAGGGAGCCTCCCTGAGAATCGCAGAGGGTTGGCATCCGGAATGGTTAATCTTTATTCCATGTCCACGTGTTATACTTTTTGTGAGCATCATGGGAAATAAGCTGACAACCAATAACAAAAGGAAGCAAAATACTGGGGAACTCACCATAAGATACCACCTTTTGGCATAAGTAGGCCAAAAGGACCATTCAGCTTTAGTTGGTATCAAGCATTCCACTGTCGGTCTAATTGGGTGACATGGCTCCAAGCCAGTCCTTTTGTGGGCCCTTCTTGTATTCACAAAGACAATATGTTGCTCATGTTGTTTTACCCGGCAATTTGATCGTCACATGCATATTCAGTTTACAGTGCCCTTAAAAACAGATGATAGTACCTAGGAGAAAATGAAACATTGTCCAATGCGACTGATATGCACTATTACTTGCATTTTCACATAACCCTCACTCACTCCATGACATAATCTGGACACTTTGTTGATTACTAGGTATAACTATCAACTACACGATGTATATTTTTCTGTTCATTTCCATTAGTAAACATGGAAACATTGGTCTATATTGGTACTGATATTATGTAAACCACCTCTGTAATTATCTTTGGTGAGCTTTTTTTTTTTGTCCAGTGATGTGAAAGTTACATAGAATTTTGCATATGTGACTTACTGACTGTCAAAAGGTAGGGCAGACGTTGACAGAGATGAAAAGTCCTTTGGTGGTCTTCCTGGACCTCGCCACTGAGCCCCGACCGTTCTACGGATGAAGTCGTTTCTGTACAAAACAAAGGTTACAACGGAGAGTGGGTATACCACAACTTGCAGGGAGTTTGAAGATTATATTCAAACTTAATATCAGTACTTTTGAAGAACATGAAGTTAGCGTTATAGTCCAAGATCACAGCAATTTTTAGGAAGCTGAAAAGCAAAACTAAGATTCCAGCGTGGATTATCTTTCGAGGGCAGAATTCCATTTGAATTATGGTATATTTCTTTGAATCTTCAATATTTAGGGAGGTGCATATAGGACTAAAGTGTTGCGTCCAACGTAAGCCTGAAAGAGATAAATCATAGACTCCACCAAAGATTTTGCAATTGGATCTTCAAGCACTGTGTGTGTGTATGAAATCTCACATGGCAGAGTGCAAAATCTTGAATGGCAGTAACAAAGATGCCACACGTACTACTAGTGTTAAGTAGAACATTTCATAGTTACAGGAATACTACATGCATCATTGGGGAAATATTTTTGCACAGTAGTATAGTATAAAAATACTGCAAGTTAAAACTTGCAAGATCCCCCTGGCAGGGAGCAAGAGAATCGTGTCAAAGGTCATATAGAGGTCAATTAGAGGTCAATGTGTGCACACCCTATATAAAGCCTGGGGTCAGATGGTTCTGTGACCAAATATGAAGTTGATTATGGAAAGGCATGCAAAGAATAACAGCCACAAAACCAGTCAAAACATAACCAAAACTGACATACAGGGTGAGTCAAAAAAACTTGACCCTGATTAGATCCGCCATTTTGAATTTTCAAGTAACATATAAACTAACAATGTGATATCATCTGACAAGCTTAGTTATTATCTTTAATTTGCTGCAAAGGATCCTCAAGCGTTAGGTATAGACCGAGTTACAGTCGTTTGAATCAAGCAGTCGGTTTTCTGCACTGGCCACGGAATCACATTTGCTTAGTCGGGCGCCGTTGGCATCAAATGGGAATCCGTGGATAGGGTGAAAACCGGACTACTTGATTCAAAAGACTGTAGCTCTGCATATACTTAACCGATTAAATTATCTTTGCAGCAAATTAAAGATAATGAAATAGGCTTTCCGATGATATCACATAAGCTATACATATATTATTTAAAAACTCAAAATGGCGGCCACAATCCGGGTCAAGTTTTTTTTTTGACTCACCCTGTAGGTATTTCCGATTGCTCCAGTATACACCTTTTGGTTGACATAAATTTTGAGTTGCAGAGACACAATGAATGGGAACGGCATATCAATGCACATTTCTCATATGGTGTAGCATATAGGTGTAAATAAAATAGAGTATCCCAGAAAAAAGTGTTCCACTTTCTGGGCTTCTTTGAGGCAAAATGTTTGTATATCAATTACCATTTTTTTAGAACACCCTGTTAAGGGTTTCCATTAATGTCATATAGTCCATTTTCTCTACCTCTGTGCAGTGATGTCATAACCTTGACAACAAGCTTCTTATGCACGTGGCAAGATATCCCGTGTTTGCTCCTACGTGTAAAAACACTGTCGCTTTAAGCCAGCGCGCGGTTTAATGGTGCGACCATCAAATCTGGGTGAGTCACTGCACAGAGATAGGGAAATAGAGAAAAATACCGTCAGTCAAGGTTTCATTTCAGGACCCGGCTAATACTGTCCCAGGGCCGAGTTGTCGGCGGCTAAACCTGGCACCCCCATCGGGGTTTTGATCTGATGAGGAGGGTTAGTGGTTACCCTGGTAGAATGAAAAGAAGATCTACCTACAAGGTTGTCGGCTCTGGAGAGCCTAATGGCGGCCATCCAGAAATGCTGAAAGGCCAGGCCCACCGCCAAAACCTGTGGATGACAATTTCAGGAAGGGCATCCTGCCAATTATCTTTTGCTCCAATAAATCTCACACAGCAGTATGCTGAGTGAGGTGTTATCCGGCCACCCTCGTACGGGGACAAAACCGGTTTAAAACTTTGGTAACAACAACAAAACTTGTTACCCTTGATTGGTTAATGCTCCATTGCATCCTGGTATTTCTTCACCTCTGCTGCATAGATATTTATGTCGGTGATTCTGCCCTAAGTCAGCTTATTCCACTGCTCTCCGCAGATATCGGTCAGCCGACGTCCCGTCTCTATCTTCTGACCGGCCATCTGGGCGCGAAAGTCGGTGAGGAAGAAGAAGAATGCCGTCGGTGGCTTCTTGGGCTTCTCGGGATCACGCTCCTTCTTGTAGACGGAAATCTGTTAGGGAAATGAACAACAGGCAACGAAAACAAATGAGATGTGGATGATTTGATGCAATACTAGATTAAGTTTTTAGTAAGAAATTAATTAGAAAGGCCTTTTGCATTTTTAAGCATTACAATAACGAATTTCCCCTTACAGGCAGCAAAGAATTAGCAACCAGTTGATATATAAAATTGTGTGTGTGAGCACGTGTGTCTGTCTGTGTGAACGTGTGTGTGATTGTCTGTGTACGTGAGTATTTGCGCATTTGTGTCTGTGTCCCCTGCAAAACCAAAGAACTTACTGTAGTCAAGAACAAACATTAAAAGAAAACAATCCCAGAAAGCTTGTATCATCTATTGCCATGACTTGCAATTAAGGATCTCATTTTAATTTTGTTTAACGTTTGCCTGATATAAATGATTATTTTTACTAAGTTGCAGCTGAACTGGACAAGTTTTAAAATATGCAAATGAGCTCATTATCATGATGAATATGCAAATAAGGTCAAATGGTAGAGTTTGATATGTTCTATCATTGTACCACTGACGGGTTCAACATCATGACATGTTCTCTCATTGTTCTACCATTGTGATAACCCAGTGTGTGGAGTGATCCCACCTCTACTTACACCCTGCCCAATCAATCTGTATGCTTGTCTGGGTGACGAGGGATATCAGATGCAAATTATCAAAAAAATAAAAAATAAATGCGGTGCCACTAGGAAATCACCACAGAATCAGTTTAGTTTCATCTAGCCGGTCAGGCACTCAAACCTATCCACTCGATCATGATATTCCCCTAACAGCTCCCCATATTTTGTTTGGGTCGACAAGGCAATTGAGATTAAGTATCTTGCCCAGGGACACAAACGTGTTGACCACAGTGCGGCTCAAACTTATGGTTTTAATGGTCTAATGATCAGGAGTCCTGCTCTTTTCCACTGGACCACACATGCTCTGTGCGTGGCCCAGCGAAAAAGCGCTTTGAATCCTTCGAAAAAGGAACTATACCAATGTCGGTATTTTTTTTACATTTCTATCCCTGTGTATGATGTAATTTAACATGCCTCTGGAAAAGATGTTAGAATTCTAAGTTTTTAAAGCTTAGAACACACACAAGTATGGTATCAAAATCTCAAATTTTGCATCTGGAATCAAAATGATATGGCTGTGCACATATTTTCAAAACAGCTGTTTGACCTCTACTGAACAATTTCTATAGAAATGTATGTAAGAAAAATTCTTTTAATTCCAAATCCAAATGGTAAATTCCATAAAATTTGCATATTATGTAGTTCGTTGAATAAGCAATTCAAATCAGCTGTTAAAATCAATTGTGCTTTTATATTATTTGTTTTATTTTGATGTTGACATAATAAAAGAGACTTTAAAACAGCTGTAGAGGAGAGGTTTATGCTATTTAACCAGGAAAAGTCAGAAAATTTCATTTTTGCGATTTTATACATTTTGACTGCCAAAATTATAAGGTATCAAATGATTCTTTGTCCGTTAAAAATAAATTTTCTTTTTTCTTTGAAATGCTTTTGTTTTTGGCACGCTTATTGCAATCAAAAGCATTCTGACAACTTTGTCCGGGTTTTTAGAATCATTTCTGCAGTTAAAGGCACTATCAGAAAATGAGAAAATAAAAATCATAAAAAATCAGATTTTTGCATGTTTGTAACAAGTATAGGTACTGTAACATACCCTGCAAGTGATAAGACCAAAGCATCCTAATAAAGACAAGATCGTACATTTTAGTCATTACTGTCCGTACGAACACTTACTACAACACGTAGTTGAATCGGGATTCATAATCTTTGAACAATGCCGTTTTCTTCCTTTTCTGTCAATTTTTCAGTTGGAAAAATAACTTAAGAGAATTCTACAGACTTATCCTTCACTTTTAAGCCATTACTGCTAATTTCAAATATTTTGACTTTTTCAGGTAGATCACTGATAGTGTCTTTAAAGGTGCATTTCATGATTTCAGCACCTTCTGTTTTATTCATTGTTCACTGAATATCCTGGAGAAAAGCTTATTCACAAAGTTTGAGTTGATCCCGATCTTGCGGTTTTGTGTTATGAGCAATTGCTTGCTTCCCACGGTCCCATAGGCCACTGTGCTGTAATTTCTGTCCGTTTACGGACAGAAAATACAAACTTGAGAATTTCTTAAAGATACGACCGAATTTGCCCGTAAAAATAGGTACACATGGATTACTAAGGCTAACGGTTCAGATGATATTGAAATCTCAACTTTTTTTAGGTGGTAAGTCAGGGGGACGAGGTTGTGGATCACGAAATGCCCCTTTAAGATTTGGTTTATTACCTCTGAATCGTATCTTTGTCTGTCTGTAGTAGCCTGCTGTATGTATGGTTTACGTTCCTCATCACACATTGAGTTCCATTTCTGTCCACACGCTTTGGTTATTTCACTTGCCTGTAAACACACAGACACATGTAATAAAAAAATTAATAGTAATATAGCAATTAAGAAATAAATCAACATCTGCACTGAATACGCTCTTAATTAAGATTCAATATGTACATAGACAAAATAAATCAAGGGGTGGATTTGCAATTTAACCAGGAAAAGTCAGAAAATTTCATTTTTTGCGATTGTTTAACATTTTGACATGCACACAAATTATAAAGGTTCAATGATTCTCTTTTCCGTTAAAATAAATTTTCTTTTTTCTTTGAAATGCTTTTGTTTTTTGGCATGCGCTATTGCAATCAAAAGCATTCTGACAACTTTTGTCCGTGTTTTTAAAATTTTTGCAGTTTAAAGGCACTATCAAAAATGAGAAAATAAAAATCATAAAATTTTTAATTTTATCATATTTTTGCATGTTTGTACCACTATAAAGGTACTGTACATACCTGCAAGTGAATAGCGACCAAAAAGCTACCTAATCAAGACAAGATCGTACATTTTAGTCATTACTGTCCGTGACGAACACTTACTACAACCGTATTGAATCGGGATTCATAATCTTTGAACAATGCCGTTTTTCTTTTCTTCATTTTCTTCAATTTTTCAGTTGGAAAAAAAACTTACAGAGCATTCTCAACAACAGACCTTAATCCTTCACTTTAGCCATTAACTGTCATTTCAATATTTTGACTTTTTCAGTAGATCACTGATAGTCCTTTTTAAAGGTGCATTTCATATTCCAGCAACCTTCTGTTTTATCCTTGTTCACTGATATCCGGAGAAAGCCGTATTCCAAATTTATATTTGATCCCGATCTTGCGGTTTTGTGTTATAGCAATTGGCTTTGCTTTCCCACGGTCCCATAGGCCACTGTGCTGTAAATTTCTGTCCGTTGTACGGACAGAAAATACAAATGATAATTTCTTAAAATATACGACCGATCTTGCCCTAAAATTAGTACCCATGGATTACTACTAAGAACTAAGGCTAAACGGTGTCAGATTCTTTGATCTCACTTTTTTTTAGGTAGTCAGGGTACGATTTGTTGGATCAACGAAATGCCCCTTTAAAGATTTTGGTTTATTACTCTTAAGCGTATCTTTGTTCTCGTCTGTAGTAGCCTGCTGTATGTATGGTTTACGTTCCTCATCACACATTGAGTTCCATTTCTGTCACGACAATCGCTTTGGTTATTTTCACTTGCCCTGTAAACCCACAGACACAATTAATAAAAAAATTAATTAGTATTGTAGCAATTAAGAATAAATCAACATCTGCACTGGAATACGCTCTAATTAGATGCAATATGTACCATAGACCAAATAAATCAAGGGGTGGATTTGCAATTTAAGTGAAATGCTGTGTAATCAGTTGCAGCGATCGATTGTCTGTTGCTTTGCCGCATATCGTAACACCCGATCGTAGGTCAAATCGGTGTAATTGTGCACTTCAAACCAAAAGTGCTCGCTGCGACTGGCAGCATATCCTGGGCTTTAAAGATATGATAGCACCCTCAATCTTCTTAAGGTTTCAAGAATTTAGCTCAAGGTGTATTATAGTCCCAATAGAAACTAGAATTTGGCGTTCTCGCCTATCCGCGACACTACTTCATACGTTGTGGGTGGGCCCCGCCTTAATTAGTGTCGACCGTACCCATTGCTACCGGAAACAAATGGAACAACCAAGATTGATTAAATATGTAAATGGCCACATGATATGCATATATGACCATCACCATGTGTTGAGTATACTTGTATCCACGCGCAACCTCAACCAATGTCATCAAATTGGCCACTTTGCCTTCTGTTCAAGGTTCACCTTGACGTAAACCTTTGACGAGAGAAACAAATCCCCCATACATAACCTACAAACATACATCATATACATCCTAACAGAGTACAACCGAACACTAAGTGTGTCTTCCAGCTTTAGTTGGCAGCACAAATTTTATGGCAACCCCTTCCCTCAGCTGGTTTGAAGGCAGTCAGATGTTTCAATTTGATCCAAAAATTTCAGACAGACTCCCAAGATCAAGCTTTAGTGTCGAATATGATTCTGTAGTCAAGCGTTATTTTTAATATCTAAACAGTTTTGTTCGCAATCAAAAAACCATTTTTGTACGCATTTTGGTAGGTGACCACTATTAATAGCATTTGTTTAGTGACAGTTTGCAAGATTCAGTATGCCCATATATTCTTGCATTCCCCGATCTCTCTTATGTATGATCTTGTTTTGTACAAATTATTTGGCTGACTATTCGTCAACTAACTTAAAGGCTGACTCTAATTTCTGAGGATGGGCCGTGAGTTTTTCTAACAGATCATGTTTTTTAAAATATACACAATAGCATATCCCCATACTAATCCATTGTTCAAACGATGTCCCTTCATTGAAATAACAACTTTATAATATCCGGATTCGAATTGTTGTTACCTTACTGCACATGTTTACTACATCAAAAGGAAAACCCTTGTGATCATCAACATCTTAACCTTGGAATTGCGCATTTTAGGTGACTACATTTAGTTCTTTTTGACTACTGTACAATATGCCAACAATTATACTTCAAATTCCCTCTCAGTTGGTTTTTAATTTCTTGTACAATTTATTTCTGCACATTGAATTGTATTTTCTCAACGGCATTATTAGTGTGTTTGTTTACCGTTTGACTACTGTATTTTTCCATCATTATTTGTATATTACTTGATTTACATTTGAATGTGAAGGATTAATAAATGTTAATAGTTTATTCAATTTCACACACTTTAGAAAGAGCTTTGGATGCATGGGAAAATCACTGATTAGAACACTGCAAAACTGTGGTATTAAAATGATTCTGTCAAAACACCTTTTTTTTTTTTCAATTAATGTTTAATGATTACCACATTCTTCAAACACTGTTTTCAATTCCTAACCTCTTTGAAATGAATACATATCTCGGAACACCTCATACCAAAATTTAATTATGTTTTTTACACCCTGAGATAGCTAAGAAAGAGGCTTTAATGGCACCCTTTCAATTTCAATCATTATTTTAAACACAAAATAACCTATTGAATTTTGGTTTAGTTTTTATTCATCTTCCAAACCTCAAGTTGCAAATCTCAGCGATTCCATGCCTCCATTAATGTCTCAGTATATTAATTTGTCCACTGAGTCGTACCCCACGATATTAGATCTACTACAATAATGGGCATTTATAATGCACAGCATTTCACTAAAATGTGTCTTTGACATAGTGCGGGGCTTGTTAATATTCTGCAATCAAATTAATTAATAATTTAATCGTTATTGCACTTGAACAGATTAATGTCAGAAAACCCTTTACTAGTGGTTTAGAAAAAGTAAGATGAACTAGAAATCAATAGACATTAGCTGAGATTTAATTTGGCCCATACAGTAAGTCTCCATTTGCGAGTTAACCAACCTCCATTGGGATTAACCACAACATAATGATTACCAAGGAAAGGTCGAGAAACCTAGCCCCATCCTACTCCACAATCATACCTTGCAATTCCACCCCGCTTCTGTTCGCTACTTTTTTCTGCATTCATTCCAGACAAATAGAAATATGGCAGTCTTGGCCCCTTGATGGGGGAAGCCTGGACGATTGTGTTTGGTGTACTTGCGCACTTTTGGGTCGACAGCCCCCCCGCCTATTCGAACTCCGGAGAATTCGGTGGCATCGAATCAGAGAGGAACTGGTCTGTTGGGTGAAAAAGTTAACGACCATATCAAAACCCATCTGTTCAACTGTAGTAGGCTGAACGAAACAGTGGTTGATATGAAGGAGCTTTAGTACTAATCAAATGTATTGGATGGTATATACTACATAAAACATTTATGTAATCACTCATCAGTTTGGTACACAAGTCAGCTTAAGAAGAAATCTTTGTCTGACCCTGTTTGTTTAATTTCCCAATTCAAAACAAACCTTCTACCTGTTAATTTATATCTAATCTATATTTAAACAAATACGGGCAGTGGCCCATATAGGTTGGTCCGATATTTGGTCCAGGAACAAGTTCGATCAATATAATGATCCTAAGAGACCCCTGAATGCCCGCCTCATCTGTTACCCACCACATAGAACCACCCTTTGCTCAATGTATTTGCATATATCAAGTATGAACTTGATCCCTCACTGTGCACTAAAAGCTACACAGTAAGTTGAAGAAGTGTCAACCAAAAGGTGTATACTAATGTTGACACACAGATCATGCTGACATGACTGTCCTATTTCATAGCAAGACTAAAATACAACAAACAAAAAACAATTTTCCCCCAAAATCATTGAAACTTTGGAATAACCCTTTGGGATTTGTAGTGTTACAAATGAGAATTCCATTCTAGAAGTTTGGTGAGAAGGTTTGAGTTTTTTCTATAAGTTTTTTAGAAGGGTGGCTGAATCCAAATTTTGGGGTCCCAACCTCTGGGGAAATGTGGGGGAACTTTGTAAAATAAGGGGAAATGAGTAATAGCAGGTTAAATTTGAAATCAATTCAATTGATACAAAATTGTGACGACTTCCGGCAATGTGTGGGTTCTGTCTTGGGACGAGACATATTAATCGAATCATGGGGCCCTGGCCCTTATTAAATCTCAATCTTCTACAACAAATAATCCGTACTGATCCTTCCTTAAATAATATATCCCAAACACTAATCATCACTGACTTACCAATTTCACATAAGAGTTGCCAGTTGGGTTTTTCTCCCTGCCTTTGGGGTCTTCCGCGGGCTCTTTTGGGTCCGTCCCCTGAAAAGACCAATCAGAAATGAGAAACCATAGTAAACTCCATTCCCTGTACAAACATAAAACTAGCATGGTGATGTCACTGAAGGATCAGTGAGATAAAAGGGGTTTTCATAATTCAGATGGGACTGGGCAATGTTTCCTAAAACCCCCCATCCCAAAGCTTCCCGTCACTCTCTCCCCCCCGCCCCTCCACCCCGCTCCCCAGTGAAATTCTCCCGGGACTGAACAACCGACTCATAAATATTGAGGAAGCTTTGAAAAGCACCGTAAGGCGCGTCATCTTGGTGACCTTACTACAGCATATGAAACCGTGATTGGGCACCAGGCTGACAAGCTCCAGCTTCTCAGGACCATCCCGGATCGTCCCTTGTACAATTCCATTGCTTTGTCAACCGTACTTTATTCTCAAGACCAGCGTCGGCAGAGTAGTCGTCTGAGGAACTGAGTACCACAAGGAAACTGTACTGGCTCCTATGGCTGTTCAACTGGTAATCGCAGCGACTTACCTCAAACATCATCTAGACAATATGGTCCTACGCCGACATCTTGCCTCCCCTCCACGCGGACAAACGGGACAGAAGTAGCAAGCACACTTACTACACTACGCACATGGCCCTACTTGCGCATATCACAAACCTGGAGACTGAAGCTGTGCGAAGCCAAGACCACCGCTACTGCCTTCCACCTCACAACCAAAGAGGCTCATCGCCAGCTTCAATCAACCTCTGAGCGCCTCCTGGCCATAACTCCTTCACCAAACCTACTGGGAGTGGAAGCTTGACCGCATGTCTTACTTACCGTCAGCACTCGGCACTCGATTCTTACTTACGCCAAGGTATCTTCGAGGAACAACCCTGTGCCGACTTGCTGGATCTTCAATGGGGTTTCCAGCCCATGACCCCATACTCACCAACTGCCTTGGCTCTGGTCTAAGCACACTGCCTGAATATGCCGCCCCAGCATGTGCAATAGCTCTCACACAAGAGATGGCAGCGTAACTCAACGAGACCCTTGGAGAACCATCACTGTCTGCCTCCGTCCTACTTTACCATCTGATTCCTACCAGTGCTTTCAGGCATGCAGCCACCTGCAGTACTAACTTCGGAGGGAACCACCACAAGCATAAACTGTGAATAAGCCCTAGTTGGACAACAAGCAACCTGCTGCATAACACTGCAACGAATCACACGAACTCGGTAGACAGAGACGGCGCTCTCGCCGACCTTTCTCCCGACAAACGCTGCTAAAAAACTATCCATTCCCCTTTCACATCTTACAGACATGGATTACTGCCTGGCTAGATTACCCAAGAGCCATATCACTCTCTATTCCCAGACTTGTAGGTGTGGTAACGGGTATGGGTACGTGTCCGAGACCATGGTATGGGTAACGGTAGGTCCGAGGACCGTGGATACGGGTTACGGGTCCAGGGTCCGAGACCACGGGTACGGGTCTGGGTAAAAGGGTCCAACTTGTGACAAAGTCCATGCGGTATAGGGTACGGTTCCAACCCATGAGTACGGGTACAGTGCCATGGGTATGGGTACGAGTCTTTGGGTACGGGTCAGAACCTTTTGAGTATTAACCTGGTCAATAAGTGCAAGAGTTCAGAACTTAAAGACACTCATCAGTGATAGATAGGGTAAAAGTCTGTAGAATCCTTTAAGTAATTTGTTAGCAAATGAAAGATTGGCAGAAGGAAGAAATCAGTACTTTTCAAAGATATGTCCGATCCAATTAGTTGTTGCCGTACTGTAATTCCCCTATGGTTAAATTTCATGGGTTCAATTATTGGGGACAGTTTAATGGTTGAATGAACAGTGAAAATTAATGGAAGCATAAAAGCTACCTCTGTTGTGCATATTACTGCAATGCATCCTACATACTATCCATGGTGTATCTGTACAATTATGTGACCAAACTGTAGATAGACTGAAAATCGTTTTGGGTTTGGTAATAAATTAAAGGTGCATCCATAATACATGATTTTGATTTTTGTGTATTTGCTACAAATGTAGTATCAAAGTGAAAAGTGAAACAACAAAAGGGTACATTAGAGTTTACTATATTCTTGTGTAATATAAAACATTTCGATTTGCTTCCACAGCCAAAATTTGAAATTTTCATTTTTTTTTGTACCCAAGAACTAAACTCTCAAGCTTAGTCCTTCCAGATGAGAGGCTTAAAGAACCTATCAGTGATATGAAAATATTGGAATTTGCAGAATACTTCAAAGTGAAGGATAAGCATGATAATCTAATAAGTTACGCTTTCCAGCTGATAGACTTTGACAGAAAAGGAAGAAAACGGCAGTGTTCCAAGATACGATTCAACATTCAATTACGTGTTATAGGAAGTGTGCCGTTCGACAATAATGACTAAAATCGCCGATCCTGTCCTTATTATGTTGCTTATGGTCTTATCAGGTTTGCAGGGTTGATGTTGGGATACCTGACTTGTTACAATACAGCAAAATCTGATTTTTGATGATTTTTATCGATTTGCTGATTTAGCCAATCGCTGCTAGTGTCTTTAACATTCATTGCAAAAAAATTTTTTAGGGACACCCCCGATGTGTACATCCCTTGTTGCACTTTAACAATCATCAAAGTAAAAAAATTACTCCTTAAAACCCTAACGACGGCCGAGAGGAAACGACAGGCAACGAAAACGTGGTACAGGTCGGAATGGCTTTTCGTTGCATCTGGCCGTCAACAACTATTTTTGTCGCGCATGACTCTCATTGCGTTTCATTGCATTGGGCCGTCTTACCGGAATTTGACGCGATGTTTTTGTTGTCGTTGGCACCCTGGGCCGTCTTCTCCCGGAAAATGACGCGATGTTTTTCGTTGCAACTGAGCCGTCTTCCCCGGAAATGACGCGATGTTTTTCGTTGCATCTGGGCCGTTATTGACTGGGGAAATGATGCAATGCTTTTTCGCTGCATTTGGGCCGTCTTGCCCGCATAGAAGGCCCAATGCTTTTCATCAATGCGGAGTGACAAAACTGTACAAATCCCATAGACATTTCGATTTCGATGGTGATAGCACCATGCCATTTTCGATAAGCTTATTGGGTTTAATTCTGCTAAACGTATTCCATGACGTAAACCGGAGCAGGACGTAGCATAATAGCGCAACGCACGACTATGATGTGCGTAATAGCGCCACTCACGACTGTCGAACTATAAGCTACACATTTCATGCAGCCTCGTGAGGGTGCATCCATTATTTATTATTTATTTATTTACCTGTTTTTTTAGTGGCATTTTCACGCGATGGTTTTCGTTGCACTGGGCGTCTTTCACGGTAAATGGCGTCGATGTTTTTCGTTGTTCAACCGGGGGCCCGTCTTTCCGGTAAATTGCGCGATGTTTTTCGTTGCTTTAGGGGCCGTCTTCCTCGCGGGAAAAGTGGCGCGATGTGTATTCGTTTGCATACAGGGCGTATATTGACTTTACCGCTCTATATCCTGATGCCGTGAAAAACGGCCGAGATGCAATGAACCGCAAGCTTTGGCTCTCGTTGCAATCTGGGCCGTTAAACATAAAAATAGATTGCTTTTTCCTTGCATTTGTGAGCCGTCGGCCGGCAAAACGACCCGTCCTGTTAAGAGGGTTACTAAATATCCATTAAACCAAAATACCGGGCCAGTTTTAGTTTTTTTTTTAATTTTACATAGGGTATAGGTAAAGTATGGCAAATCAACAACATGGAAAACTGAGTATGGTTAATAAGACCATGGGGTCTTGGACGATACGGGTCTGAGACCATTGGTATCCGTACAGGCCACAACCGTGAGGTAGGGGGTCCAAGACCATGGGTACGAGTATGGGTACGGGTACGGGAATGGGTCCGAGACCATGGGTCCTGGGTCGGGTCCAAGACCATGGTACGGGTCCTGAGACCATGGGTAAGGGTCCGTGTTCCCAGCATGTGATAAGTCCTGGGTGACGGGTACGGGTTCTGGGTCCGCGACTATGGGTACGCAATTTTGTACCCGGCATGGGTACGGGTAATGGGTTACGGGTACTACAACTCTGTCTATTACCACCTAAGACATAACTACCACCTGGCAGCAGCTCCCACGCAATGTATGGGTCACCTTAAACAGGATTCGACTGGAGTCCCCGGTCCCGCTTCAATAGCAATATTCACCCGATGGGGGCTATGGCCATCGCCAGCCTGCAATGTGGTTCTCCATCACTATTGCTGATCACATTCGCAATGAGTGCCCTACCTTTTTTCGTCCACCGGTGGACCAGATTTCCTCAAACCTAAACCAATCAACAGTGCGTTGGCTCCAACGCTTACACATATTTTAAGCTGCTGCCTCACTCACCAGAAGAAGAACTACTCATAGATAGGTGTCATAGATGAAAGTAAGAGGAACCAGCATGTGTAATATTGGTTCAAACTTAGCATTTTGCCAGATAGTTGTGCTAATGTAAACTTAAGAGGGTAATTTCCACAATCCAATGCCTTGTCCTCCTGAGTGACGACTTGGAAAATTAAAATGACTAAGGGCCACAAAGAAACAAAAACAAATTAGCAATTATGTATGTGTTGAAAATTTTCAAGCGGTAAATCCGCGGTACAGATTGCAAGCTGGTTGCACTGATGCAATTTTTTTTCTGTGGGGTGATAATTTACAGCTTGTTGATTGTACTTGTGTGTAGTGTGTGTGTGTGTGTGTGTGGTGCTGTGTGTTGTGAGTTCTAAATGACTACGGTCAGGATTTCCCCTTTTTATCTGATCTCAATTTCACGCACCAATAATCACGATCATGACCTGGCAGTCCGTCGTTCCATTTACATCTGTTAATCGGGATCGTTGTACCTTTCTGTTTAGAAAGTTAGTTAGTTTACCAAAGTTTTAAATCGCGTTTTGTTCCCCGCTAACGGTGGTGGCCGATACAATTCCATACACCACAAACTGCTGTTGAGGATTTATTGGAGCAGCAAATAATTGACGTATGCCCTTCCTGACAGTCAAATCCACAGTTTTCCGGCCTTGGGCCTACCTTTTGGCCCCTATTCAAGGGTTCAGCAATTTTTGCTGGATGGCTGCCATTTGTTCTCCAGAACTGACGCCCTTGTAAGTAATCTTCTTTTATCATTCTACCAGGGTGAACCAGCTACCCCCTCAACAGATTTCCTTCCTTAGAAGCCCGATGGGGTGCCGGTTTAGAAAAGGGGGTCCAGCCGACAGCTTCGGCCCTGGGATCAGGTAATACTGGCTATATGTACGCAGGATACCAGTTAGCAGCCCCTCAATGAAACCTGACCTGACCTGTTGGACTTTTGCATTTCAAATGTTTCATATAATTAAAACGTTTAAACGGACCGACCCATGGCCGCTTTGGAAGGCCCAAAACTTGCTTATGGGAATGAGGTTTCTATATATTTTTGAAGGCATTTTCAGAGATTGGTCTATTTTACAAATGTACAGACCCACACATTTTAAACACACTTTTCAGTGTTACCACTTTGCTCCGTTTTTACACTGTCTGGAAATTCTTGGAAAGAAGATCTTATTTATGGTTTTCAGAAAAGTGCAAAAACAAAGACCCTGTTATGATTCAAACCAACCGCTAAATTCCTTTGGACAAATTACTGATTCAATCTGGACGTGTAGTTTCTATATTCAGTACACTTACTTGGACTATGCGACCTACATTTGTCTCTCCATTTGAATAGAAAAATATGTAATTTGGAATATCAGCCAAGCTTTCAAATAGGTATGAATGCAAGTCACTTTCAAGCATAAGCCCCGTTTACACTGGCCAAAAGTCGAGTGATTTTTCGATGCGTTGTCCAGTCGAGTTCACATTTTCCTGAAGTGTAAACACGACAAGGCAGTGCAGCAGAGTCGTAATTGATACGACCTTCAAAACGTTGCTTTTTTAGCAACTTACTTTTTTTTGGGTGAATTCCCTTCATAAGTTTGTAATGAAATTTGATTGTTTTTTGCAGTGTAAATGAAACACGTAATCAATTTTATGTCTTACCTGGTCGAAAAAGTGACCAGCCTCTGAGTAATTTCCTTTCCGGCTTTCCACCGAGCACTGCAACTGTGCTTCTGAGCAACTGCAATCATGAAGCGTAGTGTGGGTCATGTCCAAATAAGTTCGGATTTCGACGTTGTATTTTTTTTTTCGTTTTCGGGGTCTCTAGTTTTGCCCATTAGTTTTGATAATTTTAGGCCTAATTTCAAACGCAAAATCTAAAATAATCAACGGCCAACTGAGTAGCAACCTAAATTAAGTTCGGTCCTATGGTCACCAATCATCATGGGGCCGAGTCATGTTGAAGATCATGTATTCTTCGTTGAACCTGACGTCAAACTTCCCAATAATGAGAGCACCTAACAAGGCCATATTGTTTGCAAAAGCTATTCCTTAAATCTGCTTCTAAGTGTAAACACCTACTAGCTCGATTTATGCTAATCCTCATCGTAATTAAAAATCCTATTGGAATTCAATTCGATTTTCTATATCATAGAAAATCGAATTTAATTCAATATTATTTTTGATAGCTACATGTAAACAGATGCTAATATATTTGTAGGTCAATGCTCTAACCATCGTTAATTATACAGAAATTCTTCTTCATGCTGTTCCATACCTCCATGAAGATTTTTTCTCAATCTGTTACAGCACACCTTCAGAGTAATGTTGAATGGAAAAAAGTCCACTCCTGTGGACTACACCCCCTGGTTTCAACCCGGGTCAAAAGTTATACTCCCTGTTGAGAATACCAGACAACTTATTATTTCATGTATCAGTATCACACAACGTGAAGGATTTCCGGACATTTGGACACAATGATCCTTGGGTAGATCGTAAATCACACAGCGTCCTCAACACATGCGGGTTAAGTCATCTAGGGTCAACTTTAACCCAGTAAATTATCCTTAGGAATAGGAATGGTCACCTTATTGCAATACACTATTATGGATTTCAATATGACTGAGCGGACCGGTGAAATTTACCAACATTTTGAGATACACAATTTTTTGGTGAATTCCACATGTGGAAATACAGCGACTCGTGTATTTCCACTGTTGGAAATTAAAGAGGGGGGGGGTCGGTTACTTTCCACATGTGGAAATACACCAATCAATGCTCAATTTAATAACCTGCCCCAAATTGGACTTGGGGTCTGAAGAATTATCTTCTTATTCTATTCTCATCTTCTACTCCAATTATAGAACAAAGATTTTTGATTTGGATACTGTGAGTGGATGTTACTGATGTTTGTATAGAAGGCTGTCCAACATGGACCATTTGGTCCCCTTCCAACATACGCCATTTGAAAAAAAATAAGCAAAAAATAAATTTGAACCCTTCTTTAGTAAGAGTACATAACAAACAAAACACAAGTCACAACCAATCACAAGCACGGATATTTTTAAATAACTCTCCTGCTAACTCTAAAACTTGGAAATAACATAGTTAAACCATTTAAAAATTAATTGCCACGTCGTAATCTAAGATCGAATTATTATTAGTATCTACTAAATGGAAAATAACTCCTCTGCCTTTGTTGTATATAGTTTGAAGAACTTATGACTTCCAAATTTAAAAAATCCAGACCGTAGGGAATGTGCAATGAGCTTTAGGCGCCCACACAGTGTTTTGACCATTCTTTACCGAATCACCGCATTTAGCTGGGACATAGAATTATGTGATCATAATAAGCTCTAATGCAATTCATAGTTTTAATGCCTTTCTCCAAAAATGATGCAATTCGAAAAGTCTTTAAACAAGCTACTTTTTTACTCATTAACATAATATATAAGCCTAAAATATAAAAGGCTAGCTTTCATTTGTTTTTACTCACTCCCTCACTTTGGTTATCCAGGCATACTCAATTGAATAATGGCCAACAGCACGATCAATATCAAGCCCACTTTCAGGTTGAGTTGAATGGTTCAAGGAGCAATTATCACACCACATCACTCTGTCCAAATTAAAGGTATCCCAAATGATTTTGATTTGCTGTAGTTAATTGGATATATATCTTAATCTTGACAGAAGCAAATGATGAAATGAAACCAGTAGAAAAACAGGTTTTATTATGTACTCTTTAATATAATGCAAATTAATTTTATCATAAGGTTTGATCATTTAAAAAGCTTTCCAATTGCACCAATTTTGTATACAACAGCCTGTCAATTGTCACAGACGGATCCTTGAGCAGTGTGAACCCATACCACTGGTGATATAGCCCATGTTTGAACTTAAATATGTTATGGATCAGGGTTGGCCGGTATTTCCCGCCCTGGGAAATACCGGGTGGTAAATACCGGTATTTACCGGTAATTACCACCAGGCATATTTTGGCCAAAACGGGAAATACTGGGAAATACCGGGAAATACTCAAAAAGTGACATTTTCAAAACTTAATTTTATTTAAAATATCATAAAAATCAACTAACAAACACAGATAAGCACTTTCATGCAGTAAATGACCTGGGGGGAGGGGGTTGATAGTGTTTTCATTTTATCACTAACTTAGCTATTGGACTCAAGTCTTTTGATCTGTAGATTCTTGCACATTTCAATTTTATCCATCATTTCTCTCAACAATTATTTAATACATCAAAATGACTATACATGTAAGTGGCTATAATAGCCACAGAGAGAAAATATTCACAAAATTGGCCCAGGTAATGAAATGAACTTTGCCAGCAGACAGTGAAGTGTACATGTATGCTAAATCACATGTCACTATGAGCTAGTAAAATCGCACTTCCATTGGCACAGTTCAGTACCTTCAATTCGCCAGTGTATTTAGAAAATACACCCCTTGGTTTTGGGGTATGATATATGATATCCAGATCACACAAGGTCAGTTCATGTCAATGTATGTACAAGTACAACCCACTGAACTGTGTCCTTGGTGGATGAGCGTATTGTAACTCATAGTGTGTTAAGATGCACAAGTTAAAACTGGCTGGATGCAGAACATCCTTCACTGCACGGCAGCTTTTGTTCTAAATTCTATCATTCATTTCTTAATTTTATTCTAGTGTAGCTGGTCGTTTTTCATACCCAAACACCCATTAGTGTCCAGGCCTTCATTTATTAAAATAAGAGGAGCTCTGTTAATAACTCTCACAAGTTCATTTAGGTGCACAACAAAGGGCTCCATTACTTGCATGTCATATAAAAAACATAGGCCTTTCAAGTAATAAGGAGCTCCATTTATTGAGCTCCTCAGAAATTAATGCCTGATTGTCACACCCAGGGTAGCCTCATCTGATTATCTAGTTAATACTATACTTGGTTTATTTTAATCAATTAGTGGAGTGGAGTTGAATTTGAATTAAACCCTTCAAACATACCCAGAAGATTACCACCACATTTATAACTGTAAAATATAGTTATTTGAGGTTAACCCCCATGAAGTGTTCAAATTGTACTTGCATCCCATAGTATTTCCCGGGTATCGACCAGGTATTTCCCAGTATTTCCCGGTATTTCCCAGTATTTCCCGGTATTTCCCGGTATTTCCCACTATTTCCCGCCCTAGGTGGGAAATACTAGTATTTCCCGGGAAATTGCCAACCCTGTTATGGATCCTTGATGAAAAGAATTCCAATGCAAGAGTAAATTACACATGTGTAATACTCTTGCATGGAAATTTCCATATTATGACCGGAAAATACAGCCGAGCAAGTTACAAATATGTATACAGAAAAAAACAAACAGCCTGTAAATCAGGCTGTACCAAATCTGTACATGATGTCAGAAATAGTATGCGATTAAGAACGGTTTGTTCAAAATTTCAACTTGACTTGCACTCTCTCTCTTTCTCTCACACATACATGCTCAAATCAACATGTCACAATATTTGTCACGTTCCCTGATGAATTATCATGACTTTAACAACATGTTTTTGATTTGCATATTTTTTTTCAGAGTTTGAAGTAAACTGTTATGTTGTGATGTGTGCTATGGTGTAAAATTGGTCAATACCTTTAATCCAAAATTGTGTAGTGTATTAATGATCAACTTGTCCTCTCCTTTATCTGACAAAAAAATTGGCATCTCTTCTTGTTTTTAAATAAGAGTGCCAGAATATATGGATTTTCCTAGATTAATTGTAATGTAGCCATGAGCAATGTAGACTGCACTGAATAATATCAGAATCACGCAGAGAGACTGCAATTTGATGTGATTCAACACGATTTTAATTACCGTACTCCAAACCTGGTTATTGACATTTATGTAAATTGTTATTTCTGAGCAGTATTTTTTATTAGTCCTAACCATAAGTGTATGACAGAATGTATATTGTCGGAAAATATTGCACAATCCCAGATGTCTTATAGAGTAAAAGATTACACCATTGTACACCATTTCAAAACTCTTTCACCCAGTTGTAATCATATAGTCAGTGATAGCTAAATAATAACTTAAATGTTATGTGAGTGCAAGAAGGTTGTAACTGTAATAGCTGCCATATGATATCTGCGTGCTGTCATGTATTAAAGATGCAACAAGAGATTTCACATTTCAGGTGTCCCTTAAACAATCGAAAGCACTGATTTTTGCCCTGATGTAAGGCTTTCCATAAAAAATTACCCATCTGAAAGGATTAAGCTGAGAAATGTTTCTTTGGTACAAAACTTTTCTAATTTCGTATAGGAGCAAATACGAAATTCAGCCTATGTTTTACACTGAAATATAAACAAATCAAAATCACCTTTTTTCTCTCTTTTAAGACATTTCTGTAGCCAAATACAAGGTAAGAAATCTATGGAGTGTCTACATGTAGTCTATGTGAAATTACTATTATGACACAATATTTGGGTGCCTCAAAATCTCTCGCTGCACCTTTAAGATGAATCTAATTTGTCTTAAAGGTCCATGGTCAGATCGCTAATAGCCTCGTCCCCAGGGACCCCAGATTTTACCAGAAGTGGTCAAAATTTTCAAATCAAGAGAAAGCTACTATTTTTCTCATTTACCCTGTGAAATCTTAGGGCTAAAGAATGTTTGGTTTGGATGTTATGAGGGAAAATATGCCCCATTTTGGTCGATCAATATTAATTTGACACAGTGCTCTATGGGAATACAAAATGAAATTTTTAGCTCTCATTTTAAAACAGGTGGAAATATTGACGCGAAACTTAACAGATGGGGTTTTGAGGTGAAGGCCATTCTATCAAGATGAAAAATTTATAGACTTAAATCGGGTCATCCCCCTTTAAGTCAAGTCAGTAGCTCTTGAAATCAGCAACACACTTGACATAATCATAACCCTAACGGACGAGACTAGGTTTTACCTTACAGTACCAAATACTACAAAATACTACTGCACTGAGTGGAGAAAATGCACCCTCTTTTTCACTTCTTTCTTTGTTTTTTCCCCTTTTTCTTGTAGCTGAGACGAATAGTTATACTCGTCTCAGGTCAGCTCGTAGTATTTTGTAGCACTCAGGGCTGTTAGGGTTAAGAGCACGTTTGATGGAAATTTCTATCAATAGCAGCTACTACACTTACGACCTTATTTGTCACAAGTCCACAACAATGGCCTGAGTGGATCAGACTGTGTCACACATTGAAATGAATTCTTCTGAAATCTTTTTTCTTTCTCCTTTTAATTAAAATTTCTGACTCAAATACAGTTAATTTTTCACATAATTTATTTTATGGTCAAGTTTTGAATGTGATCCCTACATGCACATACATGCACAATCACAACCTGATGATTCATTTCATAACATCTCTTGTGAATACTTGTTTCTTCTTTTTTTTTCCTTAAGCAGATCAACTTTCTTTGACAAGCCACCAAATGTCAGGCATACACATGTACCACCTCCATTTACACAATCTCAGAACATTTTGGTATGGAATTTGTTATGAGTCATCGTCAACAGTCATGTTGAATCATGCAGACATGAAACCAAAAACATAGAAATCTATTCAAACAAGTACACTGGATTCCTTGTAAGAATAATTTTTGAATAGATAGCACAGGTAAAGAGAGAGTTACAAAATGGTGAGTTTGAGATGATTCAGATAATGACAGATGAGTTGGCCTACCATGAAGTAGTGTTATGGGTAAATATTCAGTTACTTCAGATTCATAAATAAAAGCCATTGCATATCTTCTGCCATTTTCTCATTTCTGGATTTTATGTTATATTTTTTTGTAGGTTTAAGGTGAGAGAATTGAGGGATTCAACATTGTCCATACAAATGAAAGACAACACCTTCCCCCTAGGAGTCCTAGGTAATTTTTTAAAAAAGTGATAGGGAAAAAAGTTAGTTCGTTTTAACACAAACAGACCATTACTTAAGCCTACAATTTGCAAATGAGTGCACATTTTTCAAGCGTTGATGCTCCTCTTTTTTCCTCAAGAAAAAAAACAACAGAATTTATTGATTTTCCTGCTTGCACACTCACTATATGGAGTTTAACCTCCTAAATCCTAAAGTTGAAGGCGTGGGAAAAAAAAAAATAGCTGTTAGTGGTGCTTGCCTGTGTGTAATTTACCACAATTCCTCCCGGGTTCGAATCCCGGTGGGGTCACCTGCTTGGATTTATTTGGGTACTCTATTCTGAATTTGATCTGTATACCAGCTATTGATTAAATACAGAATACCGCTCTCCTCCATGTTTTCTTGAATGGCAAATGTATCAGGAAAGCATCTCTCGTCCTTCGGAGGGGATGTTAAGCCCTTTCTTCCCATGTACATAGAGTCACAACGCACATGTAAATCGCGTCAGTGTTCGATTGAAGAGTAGGGTGACAACCCATCAATGTTCCCAATCAGCCCATCTCAAAGCGGGCCATAGCATATGGCGCTCGTATCATGGATACACTCGGCCGTGGTTCAGCATACTCAGTTGAATAAATCCTGACACTACCACAAGCCATTACCAATGGCTTTGTTAAGTTCCAACAAGTGCACTTAGGAGAAAAATCATTTTTGAGATATTTTGCCTGGTTAATTTGCTTGATATTGCATATTGGTTTAACCCGTTGACCCTACTCGCCGCTTGACCGGCTCGCGAGTGCGTGTTACCATACCCATGAGCCGGTCTACCGGCATAAGCTAAGGTGTGTCAGAAACCCGATGCGCCGTTGGACCGGCTCACGTATTTCGAATACAAATTGTTTTTGTTTATATCAAGAATCCCCTAGGTACTTGGATACCAGTCAAGGGTCAAATGTTTTCTGTTGTTTACATTACAAGAGAATAGTATGGTGATTTTGGTAAGTGCGGTGTTGTGTTTTGGGCCATTCTTGAAATATGCCGCGGAGGTATGTAAAAACAAAAACACCCCAAAAGCGATGTATTGAACTGTTAGATTACAGTGACAGTAATGAGGTTAGTTTATTGATTTTAGGTAATTTGGAGGATTTGAGACTGAAACTGAAGATGCAACGGACAATTAAATGTATCATTGTATGCGTGATGAACGGTCATGTAGGCGAACAAACTTAGCGATAGTGATAATGTGCTGTGTTGGGGGGGGTGTAGTGGTGCGGGGTGGAGTTATGGCGGAGGTTGGCCGGTTCCTTGCTCGCTCTCTTATTTGTTTTGGTTTGGTTTGGTATTCTTTCGTGACACTTTAATTTGTTTTGTTTCGGTTTTGTACTGCTTCTCTGGTTTCACTTACTTTTGAAGCGCGCCCTCGTATTTCTTCCCTCCCAGCACCTCCCTTGAGCAACAGACCCCCAACCTTTGACACATATCAACACACGAAACACATCGCTCAAAAGAAAAAACGGGAAATGCCAAAGGAGCAGCAATGAGAATCGATGAGTCTTTGTGGGTAATTGTTTTCCCTATCAATGTTTAGATTGTTATATTGTGTGTAGTGAGTGTGTAGATAATTGACTATTTTATTGTGTTGATTTTCGTATCTTGGATTTTTTGCTTGTATGGTTACAAGGTGTCGTGTTTTTTAATTTTTTTAAATTGTTATTCTTTTTTTGTTTTAAGTGTGATTAGAAGAGTTTTATATTGTGCTTGTTTAGTTTTGTTAGGTTTTTGGAGGTAAGATTTTTTTTAGGTTGTAGATGTGATAAAGGGTTTTTGAAATGGTGGTGTACGGTAGAGCTACTTTTTTTGTATATTTTTTTGTTTTTTGTATGTATTGTGGTTTTTTGTTTAGTTTTATTTTATTTTTTGGGATTTCTCTGGTGAGCGAGCCTTTTTTTTACGTGAATAGATAACCAGTTTTAAGTTAGTTAGAGCCGCTGCTAAAACTATCAGATTCAAATGGTGTCAGGGAGCAAAGTCTACTATTCCGGCCCACCTAGGGGACAGGGGTGCTGTTTGCAGGTCCTACTAGCCCATTTTTTATGTAATTTTTATTTTAGAAGTTTGGAAAGTGAATTCTGAGACCATTTGGGTCCATGTGTACATTTCTGCAAAAAACAATTTTTTAAGTGGCGCCCGTTAGTCCTTTCAGAACCAGCCCTCGACGTTCAGCGCGAGGTCTGGGAAAAGTGTAATTCAGAATGCTTTAGTATTTCATTACCTTACAAATGAATAGGCGCGGGAATTTTTTTACCCGCAGCATATCCCCCCCCATTCCCCTATATTTGAAGTCTTTGGGCCCTCGAAACGATTTTAATAAATACCTGAGAATATCCTGATTCCGCTATAACCTAATTGGGCCCATTCTCGGGATGTCACATACACGTGACCGAACGTTATTTTGCCTCCCATGACAAAATAAATAATCTAAGCGAAAGTGGAAATATTATTTTTGGTTAGATTTTATCCAAACCTAACCATAATAATGTTTTCCACTTTCGCTAGATTGTGTTTTTTTGCATTGGAAGCAAATAAAGTTCGGTCACGTGTGTGACATCCCGAAGAATGGCCCAATTTACAGATTTTTTTTACCTCTTTCGTGTCAAAAATCCAACCAAGAAAATCGCCTCTCGTGCACTACTCCTACTAACCAAAGTTTTTAAATCCGTTTTAATCCCCGTCAACGGGGGTGGGGCCGATTCCCTCACATTTTCAGCAACCGCCCTGACTCCTTCTTTCCATTTCACCCGATTCAATGCAAATCCTCCATCCTCAACCCGACGCTCCTTCTCCACTTGTTTTCTTCCATGTCCTTCTTTGGACGTCCCCTCCCCATCACACCGCCACCTCGAACCAAAACCCTCTTAACACATGCCTCATCCTTCCTCCACACATTGCCCATAATACCAACAACTTACACTGATACGCATTCGCCAACTCGGTCCACCGCCTCTTCCAAACCCAACATCTGCATCAAGTCCTCATTCTTCATCCTGTCCATCAACCTTCACCCTACACATCAGCTCTCATCAATTGCTCTCTCCTCGTCTACCTCAAAATCCCCATGTCATTTTTCGCTCAGACACCACGTCTCCACTCCCATCAGCATGAATCACTGATCTCCCACAGCTCTTATACACCATTCCTTCATCATCTTCAAACTATATCTTTTCCCCATGCAACAACTCCCCACAGTCCCTAACCTTCACATTCCCCACCCATACCTCACTCTCGCTGTCCAGCACCTCACATCCCCCACCCCCACTAACCTTATCCTAGGTATGTGACTCCGTCCTGACCTCCACCTCATCACAACCACTTTTCCTCCTGTTCCACCATCCTCCAGCTCCCTTCTCACATCTTCTACCCACAAAATCTCTTGCCAACTTGGGGTCACTCCGGAAAAAAAAATAAAAAAAAAAGAAAGAAAGAAAAAAAAAAAAAATCTTCATCTTTGTGCCTCTCTCCATGGATCCATTTCCCACATTTCTCACACACACTGAATTTGCTTTTACCTCTTACCGCACATACCCCCATGGGGTCTACCTTACACACCTTACTCGCTACCACCCTCCTCGCCCCCCACTCACCAGCATCTTTGGTTTTTCCAAGGTTTACCTTCAACCCTTACTCTCAACAGCCTCTTCCATTTTCCAAAAACTCTCCTCATCCTTTCCACTGTCTCACTCCATTAAACAACCAAGTCATCCGCATACACACCAACTCAGCAACCTTCTATTGCACTTCTGTATACATCAATCACAATTGCAAAAATCAATGGCGAAAGTACAGAACCTGATGCACACGGCACCCCACCTTCACCCAAACTCCCCTGACCATATCAGACCCCACTCTAACTTCTGTCTTTGCTCTCCTTCATACAAACTCACACTCGCTCTAACCACTACTTCTGGTATCTCTCCCTCATCGCCCACCATCCATCACTTCCTAGGTACCCTAATCAAATGCCCTTCTCCACGTCTACAAAACACATATACAGCTTCTTCCCTTTAGTCTCGTATTCCTCTGGCCACCTCCTTAAATAAACACTGCATCTATCGTTCCCTTCCCGGCATAAAACCATTGCATCTCACTCCACTTCCCCACTATCTTCCGATCCTATTCTCCATAACCCTCTCCACAATCTCATATTGCATGTGCTCTAACAACTTCACAACCCCTATATGCACCACAACTCATTGCATCCCTTCCCTTTTAAAATTGGAATACCACACTCCCGCCACTCCACCTGTATCCCTCCCCCATCCACACTCTCTTGACAACAACTCCATTCACACAATCCCTAGATCTCCACTCGCACTATCAATCTCAGCACTCACTCTGAGGTCCACCCGCTTTTTCTTTTTCATTGCTCTTATTGCCTTCAACCACTTCCCGGCTGACCCTCTTACTGCCCTTCCACCACATCAGCCTCTACCTGATCCCACTCTTCTCTCTCATTCATTATTCTTCCATATGCTCTTTCCCAACTCTCCTCTATCTTTCTCACTGCTATTCAACTTTCATCACTTTCCTCTCATACATTTTCCCCCTTCAACATCTCTTCCATCCTTTTTCATTGGCCTTCACTATCATTACTACCTTGTGTTGGATTCTCTCCCACTCACTCACCACCCCTTCTCTGCCTCCTCCTTCATACCTTCGCACACTTGCTCACTTCTTAAGCCTCTTTAGCTTGCTTATTCTCTTCCGTACCAGTTTTTCTCATTCCTTAAATGCATCTTCTTTCCCTCGCTATCCCGCCTCCCTCAACCGCAACAATTCACCACCTGTATCTCTCCTGTTCTCCTACTTTTGTTTTTCCCCCACACACTTCATCACATACCTGTAACACCCCTTCTTTAAAGCACCCCACAAGGAGTCTGACAAATCCGTCCCCCCCAGCTCCCCTACTCTCATCTCAAAATTCTTTCTTGTTCTCTTCATCTTTCAGTTCCATACTTTCCTGCTCCTCTCAGCACTACCTTCCTACCACCTTTTCACCTTCCTCTTATCCACCATCTGCAACCACCAACCATTGTTGCAATTCTCCAGGAAATACCTTAACATTCTTCAGAAGTCCCTCTTCTCTACCCACAACACAAATCAATCTCCTGTCGCATTCCCTCCTGAGCTATAGTGCACTTTTTTTTTGTCCTCCTTTCTTCCATTGAAAATGTATTTGCAACGCACAACTCTTTCTCATCACAAAAACTCCAACAACATTCGTCCTTCCAGATTCCCTCTCTCCAAACCCATTTCTCCTCCACGAACACCTTCGAAATCTTCCGATCCTTTTCCCCACTGCCCTTAAAATCCCCAACACTCAGACAATTCACCAACTTTTGCCCCTTCCCATTCCTCCGCCAACTCACCATAAAACGTTTCCTTTTCGTCACGCTTCCTTCCACACTGGGCGCATAACCACATGCAACCTCACTAAACTAAGACCCCTCTCTCGAAAAACACCATTATACTGTTTATCACCATCACCCTAGTCGCTCCTCCTTCTTCCTCCACCACCTTTTCACAACAGCTCCTCTTTTCACCATACTCCCCACACCCCCATCCTTCACATATTCCGGCCCACCACAACTTGTACCTTCTTCCACTCTACCCCCAACATCCTAGCCCCCCGCCCCCTCCAGCCTCACCGTCCTGTACACCACACACGTCCACCTTCCTCTTTCCTCAAGCCCTCACTATCTCCCCCCTTTTCCCTTCAAACTAACTCCCCAAGTTCCATCTTCCAACCCTCACCTCGAGCCCCTATCGGGCTTAATACCCTCATTGGGCAGGTCTGCACCTGCGCTACTCAATTGATTCCCTCGACTTCTTTTGAGGGTAGGCAGGGTCCGCCCACCCCAACCTTCGGGCTGGTGTGTGGCCCGTTTTTGTTTGTACGCATGAGGAAGTTTTATTGGAGCAAATGAAATAATTGAACTGGATGCCCTTCCTGCGTCAATCCACCACCGGTTTCGGCGGTGGACCTAGCCTTTGGGCTTCCCGCCCCAACATGCAAGGCAGCATGCGTACATTGCTGGATGACTAAAAGCTCCTAAATGTCTTGCTGTGCGAAACAATATTTAATCTCTCGTTGAACACAGATTCTACTACGCACTAGATAGAGTACAATGCATTCTACGCTGAAACTTCCTGCTGCCAATTTCCTAACAGAGACTTCAGGTGCCATCTAGTGTCCATTCGGTTGTACATGGGGAGACTTTTCTTTAAACCAGAAAGTCAGAATAAGACATAATTTGCTACTGGTTCTGTGGAATAAATTTACGTAAGATTCATGCAGCTGTGGGATACCAAATAGTGAGTACATTTAAACTAAAACTTTCCTTATTAGATCCTTGCTCCCCTTCGTGCTTTCGCCCTTGTTGGCGAAGTTTTCCGAAGTGAGCAGTTGATCACAGGGGCCCATCATGGAAGTCTACGGTAGGGGGTACGCGCTGTCATATTGGGTAGGGGTTCAAAAGGGTTTAAGGCATAGCCATATGTGGCC
The DNA here is from genome assembly GCA_023653785.1 of Ophioderma brevispina. NCBI lineage: Eukaryota > Metazoa > Echinodermata > Ophiuroidea > Amphilepidida > Ophiodermatidae > Ophioderma > Ophioderma brevispina. Next base: position 138,727 of record JAMKCH010008622.1, read on the forward strand.
CATTCCCTGTCAACATTCGAGATGTGCAAACCGCAGCACGTCGTGGATTTTTTTCACTTTAAGAGTGGTGGTACATGTAGACATTGATGAGTAGAAAATCCTGAATTTTGAGCTTCATACCCACCTTTCGTTTTTCCGCAGGAGCATTCATAAATTTAGGTGGGTGGCACATCAAAAATACTGTGCGATGCAAAAGACCATTTTGAGAGGGCCATAAAACTGTAATTGAACCCTCCCAACTTTGAAATCAGACTAGCTGGGGAAGTTTTTTTGGGTAGAATTCAAATCTGGCATCAAAAATGGTGAAATTCCTTTACTTTTAAAGTTTTTGGTGGTAAAAGTGGCAATATCTTTCATCTGGGACCAAGTTTGGGGGGGTCAACTCCAAAGTACAATAGTTTTTAATGTTGATTTTTTCTTGTTTTACGCTGAGTCCAACAGCCTGTCATGACTTCCTACCAGTACAATAATAAGCACATTAGGTTTAAGTCATAAGTGAGTTACAGCCTATTGAAAAATCCTAATTTTGCATGTTTGACATATAGTGGCCCCCCTGAAAATCATTGTTGACCTACGACCTCACCCCTCTACTTCATATAATTTTGAAGAATACATCATCATCAAAGAACATTCTTGAAAGACCAGCTTGGTGTTTGATGTCTTCAATTGTTTTCAACAGCACAAGACCGAAACTTTTGCCTGAATATCCCCATAGAATATATGGTGATATCACTGTTGCATGTACAATGACCCGTGGGTCACATATACCTTTGTGGTGTTAACTTGAGTGTGTATTTTTGTTTGAAATAACGACACCAAGCCTAGTTCTTTCAAGAAATTGTTTAATATGATATCTTCACATATCTGAAGTAGAAGGATGGTGTCGAATGTCAACATTGGTTTTTCAGGGGGGTCAAACATGTGTCGAGAAAGTACAATTGCCCATTTTTCAAGGGCTGTCATCACTTACATTTTCAATGTGTTATCCTTGTATTGGTTAAAGTTCTAGTATGTAACTGCTGATTGACCCAAAAATGACACCAATAAATGTTCTTAATGTTTTGAGTTATGACCCCCCCAGCCTTGGCCCCAATGAACAAGGCGCAATTTAGAGGCCTCATTACTGGAAAAGTAACACGCTATGAACTTTCTGCTGATGCCAGATTGAATTCTACACCAATTTACCCATAGATAGTATTTTTCAAAGTTGTTGGAGTGCTCCAGTACTAATTGGTGACCCTCCTCAACATTTCTTACACATTGGGTGGCACTTTTTGAGGTTACCCCCCTAACATTTCCATTGCTCTAGCGGGAAAACGAAAATGGACTATGACGCTGCTCAAATTTCAGGAGTTTTATATCTCATCATGTCTACCACCACACTTACCAGTGAAAAAAATCCATGAACGTGCTGCGTCACACTGAATGTTGACAGGGAATGTGCCATGGATAGCATATTCCACAAACTGTGGAAATGCCTGGGGTGAAATTGGTTAAAAAGATAACAATTAATAGTATATTAAAAGTTTCATTTAAAATAATCTTCAAAATAATCAATGAATGCATCATTAACAACTATTTGGTAACATAAATGATACTACCAAAAGATACTAACAGAAATGATACTACCATAAAGATACTAACATAAATGATACTAACAATGATACTCAGATGATACTAACAGAATGATACTACCAGAATGATACTAAACAGAAATATCTTAAAGAAAGATACTTACTACATAAATCGCTAACAGAAAGATACAACAGAAAGATACTTACACGTAAGATTAAACAGAAAGATCCTAACAGAAAGATGAACAGAAAGATACTAACGAATGATATCTAACAGCAAGGAATACTAACCATAATTATACTAACAGAATGATCCCTACCGAAGATACTAACAGAGATGATCTAACATAGAATGATATAGGTTGACCATATCATGTATCTGAAGTTCAGAGAGGAAAATACCCAGAGGCCGTATCCCAATTCAGGTTCATTTAGCATAACAATCGTCACCACCCATGAAATTGGTGATGGGCCATAAACTTGTAATGGAACCCTCCCAACTTCGAAAAGTCCAATACTGGGGAATGTTTTCTGGGTAGAATTCAAATCTGGCATCAAAAATTTGATAGCTCCTTTACTTTAAAGTTATTTGGGTGGAAAGGCAATATCTTTCATATGGGACCAAGTTGGGGGGTCGGAACTCCATAAGTAACAAGATTTTTATGTTGATTTTAGGCTTAATATGAGTCACACGTCAGGACGTCTACCAGTACCATAAGAAGCACATTAGGTTTAAGTTTATAAGTGAGTTAAGCTATTGAAAAATCCTATTTTGCATTTTGACATATTATTGGCCCCCCTTGAAAATCAGTGTTGCCACTACGACATCACCCCTCTCTTGCATGATATGTTGAAGAACAATCATCAAAGAACATTCGCTTGAAAGAACCCGCTTGGTGTTTTGATGTTATTCATTGTTTTCAGCACAAGGACACTTGTGCTGAAAGCCCCTAGAATTATATTAATGGTGATATACACTGTGCTGTACAATGACCCGTGGGTCACATATACTTTGCTGTGGGAACTTGAGCTGTGTAGGTTGTGAAAAAATAAAGACACCAAGCTAGTTCTTCAAGGAAAGTTGTTAAGATATATCTTCACATATCTGAAGTAGAAGGATGGTGTCGAATGTCAACAGTGGTTTTCAGGGGGGTCAACATGTGTCGAAGAACAATAGCCATTTTCAAGGGGCTTGTACCTCCACTTATCACTTGTCTAATGTGTTCATAATTGTATGGTTTAAGTCTTACTATGTAACTCTGATTGACAAAAGATGGACAATAAAAAAGGTTTCTTAATTTGAGTTATGACCCCCCCAGACTTGACCCCGAATGAACAAAGGGCGACATATTATGCCTAATAACGGTTAAAGTAACAAGCCTTGCAAAGGAATTTCTGATGCCAGATTGAATTTAACCCAAATATTACACCCATAATAGTGGATTTTCAAAGTTGTGGATGGCTTCATTACTAATTGTGACCATCTCAAACAACAAACATTTGTCTGTCACATTGGGTGCACTTTTGAGGTGAACCCCCTAAAATTTCCAATTGCTCGATAGCGGGGAAAACGAATGGCCTATGGGAAGCTCAAAAATTTCAGGATTTTCATATCTCATCACTGTCTACCACCACACTTAAGTGAAAAAAAGCCATGACGTGCTGCGGGGCACATCTCGAATGTTGAAATGGAATGGGCCATGGATAGAATATTCATAAAACGTGAAATGCCTGGGCAAATTGGTTAAAAGATAACAATGTAATAGTAATAATTAAAATAGATTTCTTAAAAAATATTAAAAGAATTCATTGATGCATAATTAATAATTTGGTTAACAGAAAGATACTAACAGAAGATACTTAACAGAAAGATACTAACAGAAAGATACTACCAGAATGATACTAACAGAATGATTACTAACAGAATGATTACTAACAGAATGGATACTAACAGAATGATACTAACAGAAAGATACTTAACAGAAAGATACTAACAGAAAGATACTACAGAAAGTACTAACAGAAAGATACTAACAGAAAGATACTAACAGGAAAGATACTAAAGAAAGATACTAACAGAAAGATACTAACAGAAGGATTTTGATACTAACAGAATGATACTAACAGAATTGATACTAACAGAATGATACTAACAGAATGATCCTAACAGAATGTACTAAACAGATGAGAGGAGGTTGACCATATCATGTTATATGAAGTCAGAGAGGACAATACCCAGACGGCACTTATCCA